>JAEAOA010000854.1:470000-497500 GCA_016746295.1 Potamilus streckersoni | reverse complement strand
GGTCCGAGTAAAAACGATTGCTTTATCCTAACTTTCGTCTTAGAACCTAAAAAACAAATATTTTACTGGTGATATTAAACAACGGATGTTTTTTTTATAATCTCTGGTATCAAACCTATATACGAAACATTGTTGTGCCGTGTACGAACACATCATTGGTTGTGTTGTTCATCAGCAACAAGTATGTGTCAGAGTACAGCATCTTGTCCCTATCAGGGTAAAATGGTTTGATCTTATCATATCATAGTAAAGCGCGTATATTAGTGGCCTTGACAATTATAGCACGGACGAACATACAAAGATTGATTTTGTTGTATTTAGTTTTGATTCTTCTGTGAATGACAATAATTCCACCGACAAAGTAATTCTAACATTCAAAAATTGTCTCGTTCTCTATTGCAGAAAAAGGGTACATTTGGTTCATTCATAAGATATACACGCTTTTTCGATAAGAATTGAGCACTAAAACGGACATTGCCACGTATCTGGTATTAAAAACGCTTCTGGACCAAGCGGACAATCGTCGTGTGCATAATATAAATGGTCTGGGCATTCCAAACAAAATATACAGAAGTATGCATGGTCACCGTTGACGTTGAAATTTGTTTTAGATTTTGTACAGACAAGGGTATTTGTACAGTAACAAGTGTGTTTCTCTTGCCTGATAGCATTCACGGACAGATCCAGATGGCTATCAGATTTGATTAGGTGTTTTTTACTCCGACGCTATCTTAGGACACGGTCGAGTACCTAGACTAGTGCATAACACTATTACCTAAGTATTAAAGTACGGATAGTGGCAAGTTCATTTGTAAGGCGTGCATAATTGGTTTTAACTCCCATTTTATTTTAATTATTCTTTACCTGGTTGAACGTAGAGGGGTATCATGGATACGCGCCACCGCTCCTTTATTATCTCCTCCACATTAATTGCTACCGCGATTTTGAGGTACACATAACTTTATAGAGTCCATTACGTGATCGCTTGATAATTCGACATTTCAAGACAGACTTTCTCTTTTTAACAGATTATTCTTTCTGAAATCATAAAATCCATCCGCACATATATATATATATATATATATATATATATATATATATATATATATATATATATATATATATATATATATATATATATATATATATATATATATATATATAAACATAACTTGGACATTTATATTAGACCAAATTACCTCAAATGACCCATCAGTTAATATCTCGCCAGTTCAAGTACGATTAGACTTTATGACTTTGCATGAGATAAATCAACTGTCTTGGAGCGAAGCGCGGGTAAATTTTCTCAATAAGTTTTGCATCATTCCTTAATGTAATAGTTTCTGAAAAGAAATGTTTTTTGTACTTGTGCGTAACATCTTCTGCTCGGTTGTAATAAAATTCGTTTATCTATTGAAGTTTCGCGAGTTGAGATTTCATTCTTATACAATACCCTAAAAAAGGTATGTTTCATTTATTTGCTTTTATACCTATTCAACATTACAGCAAGAACTTTCCCTAATTATCAAAAGTATAACTTGATTCCGATCATATGGAAGAAGAGGGCGATTTAGTTTCATACTTCTCTTTTTATTGCGCGGTCTCATTTAATTTGTTCTTGTGCTATTCATAAGTCTGTACTGGTTTCTTGATTTCCATTTCTAAGCTCACTCCAACATTAATCAATATATCAATGTCCTCAACAGATACTTCTGAAAACATATATAAGATAGATTGAGCCTCTTTTATGACTCGTTATGGTTCATTCAGACGATACAACGAGTGACGTTTTTTCTAGTCATTTTGTAATTTAATGTCATTGCAAAATAACTCAATAAAATCCTTAAGAATATTTGATAGCCATTATATAATACAAAAATTCTGTAACATAAAAATAGATTTTTCTTTCAAAATTGTGCGTTTGAGTTAGTTCTTTAAACTTTTGACTAGCAACAAATTATAAGCATGATCCATATTAAATTTTAATAGATCCAGACACCTTTCAAAGATTATTATTGCAACGTATTCATTACTAAAATCAAATGAACAGCATCAAACTGACTTTTACTTTTCACTAGATTAGATATTCCCTTATTTATTAAAGAAAATATTTCTCCGAATTTGGTCTCGAATCGTCAATTTGTGTTTCAGTACAGCTCTTAGGCAGTCATGGCGGCTGTTCTATGTTGAGAGTAACTTAGAGTCACATTTATGGCGTTATGAGCTATATGGGAAAACAATGAATAAGCTGCTCCTAATATTTTTAATATCGAAAAATACGCCAATGCTATTGATGCATATCCACAGCCTCGTGTAATGGTAAGCACAAATATTTTATTTAAAAACCTGATATTTCCAGCTTATAGAATAGACATAATTTC
Organism: Potamilus streckersoni; assembly: GCA_016746295.1. NCBI lineage: Eukaryota > Metazoa > Mollusca > Bivalvia > Unionida > Unionidae > Potamilus > Potamilus streckersoni. Next base: position 495,119 of record JAEAOA010000854.1, on the reverse strand, counting down.
GTTATTTTTTATATTAGAAAAGCTGCTGTAACTCGATGAAAATGAAATCAAATACATCTCTCTCTCTCTCTCTCTCTCTCTCTCTCTCTCTCTCTCTCTCTCTCTCTCTCTCTCTCTCTCTCTCTCTCTCTGAGCTTAAAAAGCGTAATGTCGTGTTTTGGATTAAATTTGTGTCTGTTGTAAACGGATGATGTCATCAAGAAGGGAGATGACCTGGAAAATCATTACAATGCTGGCTACCTGCCACTGATCTAATAATGATGCCATACGCAGTCTCAAAAATGTTTGTCATTAATGTTCATAACCCATTGGTTGCATATTGTATTTGGTTTGCTTGCGAAGTTATAGGAGATATTGCTCTGTAATACATATCAGTGAGTTTTATAGTATATATTAATGAATGTTGCAGTATAATTCAATGATTTGTATACGATACGGATATGCTTTGTAGTCAGTAATACTGGAAATTTTAGTACATATAAGATGCGCTCTATAATCGTATCATTTAGTTATTTGCGACATGTAAATGCGACGTGAGCTACTTCGTACAGGTCAACAAGTTTTATAGTACATAATGCCTTTTGCATTACCTATCAGTGAGTTTTATACTACATACCAATGACCTTCTGTACTATATATTTATAAGCTTTGCAGTACATACCAATGGGTTTAATAGCACCTATAAATGGGTTTTATAATACTCATCAATGAGCTTTGTAATACATATAAACGGGCTTATAGTGCATATCAATGAGCTTGTAGTACATATCAATGGTTTTTATAATACATATCATTGTGCCCCGCAGTACATCTCAAAGTGCTTTGTAGTACAAATCAATGGGCTTTGTTGTACATAACAATGGTATTTGTTGTACATATACATGGGTTTTATAGTACATAGCGACGGGTTTTATAACGCATATCAAAGAGATTTATGATACATATTAATCTATTAATCGGCTTAGTAGTATATATCAGTGTGCTTTGCATCACCAGCCAATCGGTTTTTGTGTATAGGTCAATGACCTTTGTTGTTCATATCAATGAGCTTTATAGTACATATCGCTGGGTGTTATAAGCATGATCCATATCAATGAGTTTTTTGGGTTTTTTTTAGTATATATCAATGATCTTCGCATTACATATCAATGGGCTTTAATATACATATCTATTAGCTTTCTAGTATATACCAAAGGGATGTATAGTACATGGCAATTGGCCTTTATTACATAGCAATGGGCTTTTTAGTACATAGATATGTGTTTTATAGTGCATATCAATACGCTTTATAGTACATATCAATGAGTTTTTTAGTACATATCAATGACTTTCGCATTACATATCAATGGGCTTTAATTTACATATCTATGAGCTTTCTAGCATATACCAAACGGCTGTATATTACATAGCAATTGGCCTTTATTACATATCAATGGGCATTTTTAGGAAATATTAATGAACTTTATACTACTGATCAATGCGTTTTATAGTACATATCAATGAGCTTTGTTCTACATAGCAATGGGCTTTGTAGTACATATCAATGTGCTTATAGTACAAATTTATAGCCTATATTGAACATGTAAATCAACCATATAGTTCATATTAATGGTTTTTTAGTACATATAAATGCACTTTGTAGCGCATGTCAATAAGCCTCACAATACATATCAATTGGCTCTGTATACAATATCAATATACTTTATAGTACATATGAACGAGCATTATTGTACATATCAATGACCTTTACAGTGCATATCAATGAGACTTATTGTACATATCAATGTGCTTTGTACTATATATCAATATGTTTCTAGTTGTTATCAATGCTTTGAAGTACATATCAGTGAGATTTGTACTAAATATGAATGAGCCTTATAGTATATATCCATGAGCTTTCTTGTACTACATATCAATGGGCGTTTGTAATACATATTAGTGAGTTTAGTAGTACATATCATTAGCCTTTATGGTAAGTATCAATAAGCTTTATAGTACATAGGAATAGAATATGTAGTTAATGTCAATGAGCTTCGTAGTACATACAAATAATCTTTGTAGTACATACCAAAATGTTTTGTTATACATCTTAATGAGATTTTGTATTATATATCAATGATTTTTGTAGTACATATCAATGTTACTTATAATACATATCAATGGGTTTTATGTACATATCAATGTGCTAGGTGATAAAAGTCATGATCTACTTATAATACATATCAATGGGATTTTAAGTACATATCAATCGGCTGTGTTGTATTTATCAATGAGTTTTGGTCAACATAACAGTGAGTTATGGTACATATCAATAAGGTTTGTAGTACATATCGTTGTAGTATATATATATATATATATATATATATATATATATATATATATATATATATATATATATATATATATATATATATATATATATATATATATATATATATATATCACCATCGGTTTTGTTGTATATATCAATGGGCTTTATGGAACTTATTCGTTAGCTCTATAGTACATATCAATGTTCTGTTTTGTTCATATCAATGATCTTCATAGTGCTCATCTGTAAATGGTTTAGTATATAAATGGGCCTTTTGTACATATCAATGGGCGTTATGTTAATATCAATGGGCCTTTTGTACATATCAATGGGCGTTATGTTAATATCAAAGGGAATTGTTGTACATATCAATGGGCGTTCTTTTAGTATCAATGGGCCTATTGTACATATCAATGGGCGTTCAGTTAGTATGAATGGGCCTTTTGTACATATCAATTCGTGTTATGTTAATATCCATGGTCATTGTTGTACATATCAATAGGCGTTATGTTATTATCAATGGGCATTGTTGTACATATCAATGGGCGTTATTTTAGTTTCAATGGGCCTATTGTACATATCAATGGGCGTTCAGTTAGTATGAATGGGTCTTTTGTACATATCAATGGGTGTTATGTTAATATCAATGGCCATTATTGTAAATATCAATGGGCGTTGTGTTAATATCAAAGGGCATTTTTGTACATATTGAAGGGCTTTATAGCACATATCCTTGAGCATTATGGTTCATATAAATAGGTTTTAATGTACATATCAGTGGGCTTTACAGTAAATGACAATAACCGTTTTAGTACTTGTCTATGAGCTCTCTAGCACATATCAAGTACATATCAGTTTGCCTTATAGTACATATCAATGTGCTTTATGTAACATATCTATGGATTTGTTGTACATACCAATGAACTCCATTGCACATACCAATCACCTTTGTAGTACCTCGATGAGTCTCATAGTACATATCAATTTCTTTAAGAGTACATATCAAACGACTTTAGAAATACATATCAATGGGAATTTTTGTACATATCAATGGTCTTTAAAGTACACATGAACGAGCTTTCTTGGACATATAAATATGATTAATAGTACATGTCAATTATATTTGTTGTACATATCAATGAGTTTGTAACTAACAATAGGCCTTACTGAACATATCTTTGAATCTTTTTTTACATATCTAATATTTTTGTTGTAGATAAAAAAAGCACATATCTATGAGTTTGGCAGGAAACAACAGTCAGCTTTTCAGCGTGTTTATGTGTATGCATATGTGTGATTTAAAGTTTTAACGTAGCTTTAACAGTTTTGGCATGTCGCTACGATGTCTACAGCGTTGCAGGTTATTGTGAGGTAGTATCATGTCCCACCCAGTCACATTGTCCTGACACAGCCCGACCAGTCAGAACAATATTGTTCTTAATGTTGAGACCCTAGCGAAGCAGCTGCTAGTATCACCATTACAAATCTTTGGTATGACTTGGCTGTGGTTGGAATCCGCTACCTCCACATCTAATGCTGACGTTCTAACCAGTTAGACCACCAGAGAGTTTCAACTTTTCAGTACATGTAACGAGATTTTTATTTCATATTACTGAAACTTCTAGTGCTAAACAATGATTTTTGCAGTATATATATCCGCGATATATGTAGCATATACCAATGATCTTTGTTGTACATGTCAATAATCTTCATATTACATACCAATTATCTTTATTGTACATACAAATGATCTTTGTTGTGCATATCAATAATTTTTGAAATATATATCAATGATCTTTATTGTACATATCAATGATTGTTTATCGTACATACTAAAGATCTGTGAAGTACGTATCAATAATCTTTGCAATACATATCAATGATCTTTGTTGTACATATAAATAATCCTTGTAGTACATATCAATAATCATTGCAATACATATCAATGATCTTTGTTGTACATATCAATAATCCTTGCTGTACATATCAATAATCTTTGCAATACGTATCAATAATCCTAGTTGTACCTATCAATAATCTTTCCAGTATATATCAATAATCTTTGTAGTACATATCAATAATCCTTGTAGTACATATCAATAATCTTTCCAGTACATATCAATGATCTTTGTTGTACATATAAATAATCCTTGTAGTACATATCAATAATCATTGCAATACATATCAATGATATTTGCTGTACATATCAATAATCCTTGCTGTACATATCAATAATCTTTGCAATACGTATCAATGATCCTAGTTGTACCTATCAATAATCTTTCCAGTACATATCAATAATCTTTGTAGTACATATCAATAATCCTTGTAATACATATCAATAATCTTTCCAGTACATATCAATGATCTATGTTGTACATATTAATAATCTTTGTAGTAAATATATAAATAATCTTTGTAATAAATAATAACAATTTTTGTAGTAAATATAAATAATCTTTGTAATAAATAATAACAATTTTTGTAGTAAATATAAATAATCTTTGTAATAAATAATAACAATTTTTGTAGTAAATATAAATAATCTTTGTAACATTCAACAATCAGTGTGTGGCAGATTGAGAACAGATTTTATCAGGATAATTGTAATATGTGTACATAAGCAATTAGCTAAAATAATAAACATCTTAATTTCAGCTGGTATGACAGATTAAACGACACTCACGATGTGTCGAAGAGGAATCATACTACAATTATAAAAGTAAAGGAGTATCTTGCAGCAATGGTTCATACAGTGAGTATAGTATAACCATCTATCTAAGCATCTGTATACATCACATGTCACTCTTAACTGCCAATTATCTATGGTATATATTTACATGATCCTCCCACGAAAATTGCAAGTTCTTTGGTATGACATTATCTTAGTGAGCGAGATGATGAAATGACACAAGTTTTCAAAAGGCAATGAGGAGAAAAATTAGACCACCTAATACTACCACAGATGCTGCTACCACTTCTGGTTCTAATCTTTAACACAGTGCAAAAGATCTAAATTTAAGCCGTGGTATCAAAGATTAAAAGTCAACTTTAACTATTACGGAAATTGGTTTTTCAAGCTGACTGACACATTATTCACTGTTACGTATTGGCTCGTTTATAGTAACATAAAGAAAAAAGCGAAGACAACAAACTTTGTAAATTTTAATTAACAAAATTAATTTTTTTTACCTAGAAAACACGATGAAAAGGTAAACTTATGAAACAATACTTACGATTTACGAAGAAGATCCAAACAATTGTCCTATGATGACGTCAGACGAAGGTTTTACACAAGTTTCCAGAACTTTAACTGTGACCCACACTTAGTAATGTTATGTTCAAATTTAAAATTAATTTCACCTGTCTTATCCAAAGACAGTGCTGTAGTCCTCCAGGGAAAATAATTATTATTTAAACGGAAGACGAAGTGTAGCTATCATTAATAACAAAACATATTTGTTCTACAGACGTACGAACAAACAATTCTTTCCAGCACAAATAAATACCTTTATCCTAAAGCATTTTGAAACTCTATAAGATATTACAATGTGAATCTCGATGTTAAAATGTGAATATATATTATTTTGCAGGTATCTGAGTATTTAATGAGACACAACTCGTCATTTCATGTACACGCACGAAGAAATCATGCCGATTTTGAAATATAGCCACAGCAGTATAAAATGTAAACAAGTATTATTAGAAATGACCGTGGTTACCACCAATCATTTACATAACTATTTCCAACTATGTACTTAATACTACCAAACCGTCATGCAAAATCGTGTTTACGCAAGACACATTTATGTTCTAAATAAACACGATGTTTCTAACAAATTATCATAATCTTCTAACACAATCATCTCTTCAATAATAATTATATTTAATGATATAAAAATGAAAAAATGAATTAAAATGAATTAAAAAGTATTCATATTTCAACACATATGTAATTTAACTACATGGTCATAACGCCGCATTACTTTGTTTCAGTTTTTCTGCATCTTTTGTATTTCATTGCATTATAACTTCACTCATCACAAATAACGTATCGTCCTTAAAGATGTAAAATGATATGACTTCCAGGCATCTTATTATAAAGCATCTTAGAAGTGCATATGCCAAAACACGTTCATGTTGGAAACAAATGTAGCTTTTTATAATGGCAAACAGCTACAGAGCAATGATGGCATACCTTCTGCCCACATAATGTAGAACAATATATATTTGAGAAACATAAGGTCGCAATTGCAATTTCTGCACTATCAAATCATGCACAAATATATTGATTCAATAGTAACTGTCACAAATTGCTTTAGTTGCTTCTGACATGAACATGTTTCCTTCTTTAAGGGCACTTTTACTTATGAACATATACTTTTGGGACAATCCCTAAACCTACTACTTTAATTTGACCATGACATTTGTTCAACATTTGTATGCAAAATGTTTTAAGAATAATGCTGCGCTATGTTATATTTTACAAAGATGGAATTGTATTAACGAAATTGTACTCACAATATTGTCATAATATTGATTCTTGCAGAAAAGCATCACGACGCAATAATAACGAACTCAAAATATAATTTATTGGAATATTGTGTAACAAAATTGAAACAATAATTCTTCTCGACACACATACACACACACACACACAGACACATCCAAGCATCCTTTCACTGACTAACCAACAATCTCATAATAATTGCATAATCAGCTGACAATAATGACACCTTTGAATGTTTACGTTCTTTCAAATGAGAATTTATGCTAAAAAGTCTACAGTGTCAATCCTATACGCATCATATGGCACAAGATTTAATGATATGATATTGCATAAGTAGAATTTATGATACATTCATAACATGCACCTTAAATTATTTATAAGGCTGATATGATCTACCGGAGTCTGGAAAAGTATGGAGTGTATTTGAAGCTAAATCTTGTCGAAATCCAAGTTGTCACGGTAAGAAAGCTGAAAAATTGCATATTTTAATATTGATCATTTAAGATTAGGAGCCATTTATGGACATGCATAGATTTTTTTAATCACATCGTTTCTTGTATACTTCACTTAAAGTCATTCCTTCCACATATGCCATCAAGATGATTTTTCCTGGCTTTCGCATCTAATGAATTATGATATTGTTAGCTCCAAGTATTCCAAGACGAATGCTTCAAAACATTCGTACATACATACATAAATTCATCCATACATACATAAATTCACCCATACATACATACATACATACATACATACATGCATGCATGCATGCATGCATGCATGCATGCATGCATGCATGCATGCATACATACATACATACATACATACATACATACATACATACATACATACATACATACATACATACATACATACATACATACATACATACATACATACATACATACATACATACATCCGTTTCAAAAAGTACTGTTTTTACTCATGAGACCCAGCCTCTGTACCAGTACTTAGGGCCTTCGGTTCCCGGATAGTTGCAAATCCCCCTCAGTCTTGTCCTTTCCTTATTCAATTTTAATCTATATGGTTGCTTAAGCACTGTATTCTAATAGATTCTAACATTCTGAGACAGTGAGTATCAAAACAGTGTGACAGGTAGCTTCTGGAAAAACAAATACAATATGTGATGTTTTGAGATCAAACTAACCGAAAAGACTTTTTTTATTTCAACTTAGTCACAAAGTATTTTAAAGTAGGTTACAATTGTAAATGCATATTGCATACTTGTCTATCAATAATTTATAAAAGATGAGAGCGAATATTCCACCTCAAAATGGGAATAAGAGGTTGCATTTTTGTAGCGCAATAAATCTTTGTGAGAACGAATTTTCAAGAGGGCATGTGTACGGCAATTTTGATTCGTCACGTTTCCTAAGCATTAAAAGTTTACAAAATATAAAGCGATACATAATTTGCATTGACTGTGATAGAAACACGGGCTGTGTCAATACCTTTAAACTTACTAAATGTCTACCATTTTAGAGACTGTTTCATATGCTAATAAAACAGTATTGGTGTAGGTAAGATTTGTGTTTATTTAAGTTATAGTGTGTGCTTGATATTTATACGTAATTACGGATAGAGTGGTAGTATACGTGACGTTTGAATTCATTTTTAGAAACTTATAACGTTCTGATAACGACCTGATAGGGACCTTATTTACAAGTTATTGAAGTTTTCCAAAAAATTTCATTGCAACATAGGTCAGGTGACAGTCAATATATATATATATATATATATATATATATATATATATATATATATATATATATATATATATATATATATATATATATTGACTGTCACCTATATATATATATATATATATATATTATGAGGTACACAATTATTCATTCTTAGTTTAGGTTCAGTCACTGGAATCACTGTTGTGTTAATATATGAATTGATGTGAATTGGTTTTTTTTAAATTATTAATTGGAATTACAATGTGCAATTTGCTTTTTGTACTAAAGCGCTAATTTGAGATACTGTGTATTAATTCAGATATATTCTAGATTATATTATATTTTCACTTGTGATAGTACATATATTATTATTTTGGATTTAATTCAAAATACTATGAGTTCATGCTAAATGTTCAATTTGTAACTGGTAGAGATTCATTATTTGCTAATTTAAAACTTGGCAACTCTCTACTTGCTTCTGTTACATATGTTATGACCAAAAAGTTAGTAACACTAATGGTGTTGCTGACAGTAGCTCAGAATTGCTTTCTACCATAGTTATCTATCACCATCGCTGTTCCTTGATACTAGTGTAAAATACTTCTGCTAAAATAAAAATGGTCACAAAAATGTGCAAAATTTTGGATTATTCTTAATGATTGAAATAATTTGTCATATTTTGCTGTAGAATGCAAACGAATCACACTGGACAGAAAATTATAAAGTAAAGAATGGCAGCGGTTACCAAGTAAACGGCGATTATGTCTTTGATTCAATCTTGGAAACATCGAAGTCGTTACGGATTTCAAAACCTCATGACCATATGATGCTTGTCACAGCGTAAGTATTCACACTTTTATGGCAACATCAGAACTTCAAGTATTGTAGCTTTTATCAAAACCAATTTTATATGAGCGTATCACGGAATAGAAAGTAAAATGTTTCTTTTACCTAGTTGAAATGTCCTCATTGTAAACATTTTAATCGTTCAACATAATATTATTATTATAATTATTAATATTATTATTTTTGGGACTGTTGAATCAAGGGTGGATAAGGAGTAATTTTAGCTAAATATACAGAGTATACACGTCAGATCATATAACGCAAGAGTTTCTAAATATTGTGTTTCATCTGCCGTTACATTAATACTTTAACCAGTAATCTGTAACATTCCTTCATTTGAAATACTAGTGAGGTTGTTTTGGCCATATTGTTATAACACTCATCTATTGGTCAAACTCATTGTCACGTGATTAATTAATCATAACACAAATATTGAGAGGATTTAAACAATCCTCCAAATTGGAAAATGGAACGAGTGTGCTAGCCTGATCTCTAATACTACTTAAATCTATGTGTAGACACAAGTAATAAGTAGTCGCCGTATGCAGACTAACGGGAAATGAAAGATCTTTGTCATGAGGTACTAACATCGCACGGTAAAAATATCCTGATGCGCATATGCCAAAGATTTCATTGTGCTGCGATTATTACAAATGATGCATAATCTAACATTATTTCCCTAAGATACAATTTAAACTTTAAAAGGAGATTAATATATTTTAATTTTACTTCTAAATAGTTTTTCAAGTTATATTACAGGTCCAAACGTGTTATGAATGAATTCCATATATTCTCCAAGTAGAAAAGCCCATGGAAATATTAAGCTAATATCACATTAATAAGATTTTTTATATCATACGTCTTCATGATTACTTCTATACAAAAAGGCAAGTCGGCTACTGCAATGTGTTGACATGAAAATAAAAACTTGATAACACAGTTTAATACCTAAATGTTATTTTGTCAAGACGAATGTGTTGTCTTACTTATGTCAACAATTGTATTTGTCACGCATAATATATATTTATCTCGTCATGACGATGGCAGCTTAGTAGTTGCCAAATACAATATAAGCAGCCTAAAGGCGTATTTATCAAAACATTACAAAAATTAACACGTCTTTGGACATAAATAAAGTTACTTTAATCACTTATAGTCAATAGGCATCTCATTGAGACCAAAGAGCGTATCATTACAATTATTACATGAACGAGAGATGAAAACGTAGGAGTTATGTATAGATAAGGTCTTTTTTGAGTTTGTATTTTGTCCCTGATCAAGGGTAGATTAATGTTTTCTGATATTTGAATTCAATGTTAACTCTTGGTACAAAATTTAGGATGTTCTTGAACGTGACTGACCAACATCATATTAATGGTATTCTATCTTTTGTTTCTATATAAGGATGCTGTCATCAAAATTATCCATTCCTACTTTAACTTTCTGCATTTGGAATTATTTACTGTTGTTTTCAGACACATATGGATAAGAATAATTTACTTAAATATTATTCATTGGATTCGCAAAGTGTTCATTGACAGTTTGAAGAAAATATTATGATGATTGTGAATTCTTTCGAATAATTCTCGATCAAATTATTGTGATTGGCTGTTCAGACATAAAACTCTCAGGAACTATTGTTACATCAGCGCTTTCAACACTTTAGGACTTTCAAAATTATTTGAAATTTAATTTAAAATATATCAGGCTTATTTTAAAGTTCAACTTTTAAAATTAGGTAAATAATTTTATGTTGTACGAACATCATAGATATTGGAATGCATTAAGCATTATACTCTTTATACGGTTAGGGTACTTGTTGTTTATGTATAAAGAAAAAGCAAACACAAGAAACATCTCTCGTTCATGTAATAATTGTAATAATACTCTCTTTGGTCTCGATGAGATGTTTATTAACTATAAGTGATTAAAGTAACTTTATTTATGTCAAAAGACGTATATATATATATATATATATATATATATATATATATATATATATATATATATATATATATAGAGAGAGAGAGAGAGAGAGAGAGAGAGAGAGAGATTAGTATGTACGCTGCATCAATGATATACCACGAGATGTATAAATTTTTCATTAATGAATAATGAACGAAAATAAATTCGTCATTGATCTAGAGTCCTGAAGTTGAAAGAATGATTATATATATATATATATATATATATATATATATATATATATATATATATATATATATATATATATATATATATATATATATATTCATATTATCGCACCAGGGGCGGATCGCAATTTTGTATAGTTATCGGTTTTGGTATATCAATGTGCTATACAGCAACACTTTAAATGCCATACTATTTTTAAGTGGTAATATGGGATGATATTGCCTCACCTAATGCTAATGTTGTTCGTTTGCACTATATTCTCAAGACTTATAGCCTCAAGTAGCACAGGAAAGACACTATAGCCTCACGTAGACGTCTAAGTTAAAACATGGTCGCGACACTATAGACTCAATCTTCAGTATAACGACATAGGAATGGAACAGATGGCATGACGTCACGGTATTGGACACTTGAAATAATGTTGCAAGTGGCTGACCTGAATACACGCAGCTACCCTAGGTTGAAACAAATACAGTACAGAGACATATACAACACATGTATAACATTTTGGCAAGAAAGAATAAATCTTTACGAGGCATATGAAGTGTCTATGAAAAGGTCCATTGATTTTTATGTTGACACCATTTTGTTAACATTGAGGATATCGCTTTAGACAGCCCAGTCGCTCCACAGCATATTCTTTTCCTAACATTCGTCTCGTTGATACGGATGATGGTCAATAGTGATTTAATATACATGGGTAAGTCCGTACGGCAAAATATCGATAATACGAGAGTAGAGGATATAATGTTTCTCCATATCCTGTGACGAGAACAGGTGAAAGTATTGAAGTGAAACACCTTTTTATTTGTAGTGGAATACCGGATCGAAATAGATTGAGGTTTTTTTACCAATCCAAACAAGCGCTAAAAATTCATTCACTTAGCGGAGTCGGCCTCCTAATCCGAAGAGAACTACATTTGAAGTCACATTCAATATATTGGTGCGATATATTCTATGTGTAGTGAATCAATGCGACATTGTTTTTAAAACATAACGGAAATTAAGAAGATTGCGAATTGGGGTCGCCGGCCGTGGAGACGAGAAGCGATGTCATGGCAGCGGCTACCAAATACAGCACAGGGCTACTACCTGAAGAGGTCGATTTCAACTGGGATTAAGTCGATTTTCTCTCTTTTTAGCAAGAAGTTATTCCGATGCCAGCACCTTCGGCACCTTTTTCTTCTTTACCATACGTCGACGATTTTAACCAGAGACAAAAACATCAGAAAGAAAAACGAGCTTTTCTCCTTGAGCAGCAACACTGAGAAAATTAAGCAAGAAGGAAACTAAAAGGAGAAGAAGCGGAAGAAGGAAAGAAGAAACAAGGTTTAGGAGAGAAGTAGAACAGTGAAAGTCAGACGGTAACGGTTTTCTTGGACATGTTGGCAGAGTAAATAAGTCTGAAACAAATGAATCAGACTTCTTTATTACGACCTAATAGAAAAAGACCCTCATCAGCCAAATAGTCCAACCTGTTAGTACGCATGAGATACCAACCTTAATGATTTCTACCCAATCATTGACCGGAGCAGGTACAGAAGTTGGTTTTGGTCGTGGTAAAGGTTAAGGCAGTTAAAGATGATGCATCTGGTTCTTGTCTTTGCTTTTTCTTTATACAAAAACAACAAGTACCCAACGGTCATTTTCAAGACTTCTCAGAAATAAGATACTATTCATTTTACCTCAATTAATTAAAACTCAAAACCCTATATTCGATAGTTTGCCAAAGTGAAGTTCAGTTACTTGTGGAAAGAAATGGCACAACGACCGCGTTTATCCAACACGGAGTATTTGACAGAACCTTCCCGCAAATTTCAGATGATTTACGACAAAACCGAATACTTGAAATACGTGGGATTTGTTCGTGAGGGCTTGGACGTACTCAACTACAAAGAACTGATATTTTGTAGAAGCCGACGAATTTGGAACTGTCATCATTGCGACAGCCCTTCTCTTTTAAAATTGTACGAAGTTTTAGGCAAACTAGGAGATTGCATACTCTATTTGTAGAGTGCCAATTGCATCTACATCGATCGCTTGGTTCACTTTCAGCCTGTAATGGAAAGAGACGTTTTAGGACCCTGGATGGACTTGAACCCTATGGCAAGATTCTACGTTTTCCTAGTGGCGGTCCTAACAATTACGGCTACTAATACAGCGACCCACAAGAAGAAAAGCACATGGAGTGTAAAGTGAAAATATCGATTTTCAGTTATTACAGTCGACTGGTGAATTTTGGTGTCTTGAAAGATTGATTGATTGATTGATTTAATTTTAACGGCGCACCAGCACTTTTAGGCTATTTAGCGCCATACAGTAGGTCATATATGTAAAAAGAAAGGTTCAATGTCGACCGGAGATATAGTAAAAAAATCCATAGTAGTTAAATATAAAATGATAAATGTTGACAACAGTTAAAAATGTCGGTTCCCGATCAACGGGAAATGTAAATGATGTATCTTGATGAAAAGATGTAAATAATAGTTGGTATTTGCATTAGTTAAAAATTAGTTTGGGTAAGGTCATAACAAGTTACAGATTAAAATAAAGATTTACTTCCTTTAGGAAATCTAAAATACTAGTGATTTGAATAGTATCAAAAAGTTCCTGCATGTCGTGTACATTATAGTATTTATCACGCGTAGGTTGCAGGTCGGAACACGTGGTCATAAAGTGTTTAACAGTAAATGGTACATTGCAAGGAACGCACTCTGGTGGATCTTCACCTTTTAGTATGTGTGAGTGGGTAATGTATGTATGACTGATTCTGATTCTTGCAATGACAACCTCCTCCCTACGAATAGTTCTGTAGGAAGGAGTCCATTCTCCCAAGATTGGTTTGATGGCATGAAGTTTGTTATTGATTGCATCATCCCATGATACCTGCCACTATTGCCGTAGATACTTTTTGATACAAGGTTTAAAATCAGAATATGGTAATTTAAAATCCGATGGTTCTAAAGATAGGGCCATCTTAGCAGCCCGGTCTGCTTCTTCTTTACCTCTAATACCAATATGGCTAGGTAGCCAACAGTATACTATATTGCATGAGGCACTAAGCTCAGAGTTTTTGATCAGAACATTCACCAATAGTGGATTATCTAGTTTGATATTGTGTAGCGCCTGAAGCACTGATAATGAGTCACAGAAGATAATACTATTTAGAATATGTTTAGATTCGATAAATGTCAGAGCAAGGTCTATTGCTCTAATTTCCGCTGAAAATATGGATGCATCATTTGGCAAACGATCTTTGGTTATGTGTTTGCCACTGACGAAGGCTGCAGCAGCCTTATCAGCAACCATTGATCCATCAGTATAAAATCTAGCATAATGTGTAAAGTCATTGAGTAGATCATGATAAGAATTCAAGAATAGGATAGGGTTTGTCTCAGATTTTTTCCGATCGTGTAACGTAAAATTCACATGGGGTTGCTTAATGAGCCAAGGTGCTGTTTTCGAGACAAATGTTTTCTGGATTAAAGATAGATTACATTTGGTTTGGTCAAAGCAGGATGATATTCTAATACCAAATGAAAGTATAGAATTTGGTTTATTTACGTATAAAGCTTTGTAATTTGGATGAAAAACGGCCGAAAAAGCAGGGTTCAGAGGGTTGGATCGTAATTTAAGAGCATAATGTGCAGAAAGCATTTCTCTGCGATGCGATAAAGGTGGTTCATTCGCTTCCGCGAGAAGGCTTTCACACGGAGATGTCTTAAATGCTCCTAGAGCAGGACTTATTCACTGATGATGGATTGGGCCAAGCATTTACAAATAAGACTTCCTAGCTGAACAATATACAATGCATCCATAGTCTAAGATGGAACGGATAAATGTTCTATACAAATTAAGGAGGACATTTCTATCAGCACCCAAATCAGTGTGAGGAATTACTTTAATCAAATTTAAGGCTTTTAAGCATTTATCTTTCAAAGTCTAAATGTGTGGTATGAATGTCAGCTTTTTGTCAAATAGAACACCCAAGAATGTTGTTTCGTCAACAACTGGAATAAGTGTTCCATCCAGCGTGAGTTTAGGGTTATCATGATGTCTTCGCAACTGACAAAATGCATGCATACTGTTTTTGATTTTGAAAATTTGAAACCGTTATTACTGGCCCAACTTTGAATCTTATTGATATTTTGCTGGAGTTGCCTCTCAATTGTATGCATGTGTTTTGAGCGATAACAAATTAAAAAATGGTCAACATATAATGAGCAGTCAACACCGGGAGCTAAGCATTTGGTGATACTATTGATTTTGATGTTAAAAAGCGTCACAGATAAAATACTGCCCTGGGGCACACCCATCTCATGCTGTTGCGTATTGGAGAGGGTAGAGCCCACTCGAACTTTGAATTCCCTGTCAGAGAGAAAATTGGAGATAAATGAGGGCAGAAGGCCTTTGAGTCCCAGATCGTGCAGGTCTTTTACTATCCCGTACTTCCATGTTGTGTCATAGGCCTTTTCTAAATCAAACAATACCGCTACTAAATGTTCATTTTTGATAAAGGTATCACGAATGAATGTTTCTAGTCTAACTAGATGATCATTAGTACTCCGTCCATATCGAAAGCCACTTTGGAAAGGACATATTAAATTCTTAGCTTCTAAGTACCAGAGTAGTCGAGAATTGATCATTCGTTCCATTGTTTTGCACACACAGCAATTGGTCGGTAGCTGTTGGGCTCTTCGCTATCTTTACCGGGTTTGGGAACTGGTGTTACAGTTGCTTCTTTCCAGTTTTTGGGTATATTACCAATAATCCATAAATCATTGAAGAGTTTCAAAAGAGTTGTTAATGATGATTCTGAAAGGTGTTTCAAAAATTGGTAATGTATTTCATCAGGCCCAGTGGATGTATCATGGGCCTTATCTAAAGCCTCTCTAAGCTCCAATAATGAGAACAACTGATTATAACTTTCCAAGTTGTTGGATGTGAATTTTAAACGTGACTTTTCTTTTTGAGCTTTAAGTTTTAGAAGGCTTCGGTATAATTAGATGATGATGAATTTTTGGAGAAACTGTCAGCAAGAGTATTTGCAATGTCACGTTTTGAATTAAAGTTGATATTGTTTAGTTGCAGGTGTCGAAGAAGGTTTTGTTTGTTCTTTCCGTTTATTTTCTGTACAGTATCCCAAACCTTCTGAACAGAGGAACGAGAGTTAAAAGAAGAAACATATTTCTTCCATGATGCTCGTTTACTTTCCCTGATTGTGCGACGAGCTTTGGCTCTGGCAATGCGATATATATTTAAGTTTTCGGGCGTCGGATGATTATTAAATTTGTTTAATGCTTTTCGACGTAGTCTAGTGGCTTCTGTACATTCCTTAGTGACCCAAGGTTTTAAGATTCTTTTACAGTTGGTAGAGGACGTGGGATTAGAGTCTTCTGCAATTTCTTTTAAAATAGATGTAAAAAGCTGAATGAGATCGTTAACATTGAAAACCGTGTCCTTATTCAGCCTAGTTTTGCAGAGTATTTCGAACTTGAGCCAGTCGGCCTTCTTTAAATTCCATTGTGGAATTACTTCATCAATTGTAGAGTTAAGATATTCAAGGGAGATTGGGAAGTGATAGCTACTGTAAAGATCATCAGCGACCTTCCAATCATAGTCCAAAAGCAGCGAGGGAGAAGAAATTGTCAAATCGATGCATGTGTATGTACCCGTGCCTGGGTGTAGATATGTAGGTGTTTTGGTATTATAGAGACACAGATCGTATCTAGAAATAAAGTCTTCAATTTTATGACCTCTGTCACTTATATTTTTTGATCCCCATAAAATATTATGGGCATTAAAATCCCCGAGTAAAACAAATGGTGCAGGAAGTTGTTACACAAGGGTATCTAATTCGTTTGGAACTAGGTTAGTGTTTGGTGGTAAATAAATAGAGCAAAATGTAATCACTCGCTGAAGAGTGACGCTTACAGCAATGGCTTGTAAATTTGTGTTTAGAGGAATGACCTTATGAGGGGCTCTATTGTTCACAATAACAGAGACTCGCCCTGAGGCCCTGTCAACATTCTGAGAGTAGTGGTTAAACAGGGAGTAGTTTTTAAGTGTGATGTTGTCTGTATTTTTCAAAAATGTTTCTTGAAGACATAGTACTGCAGGATCATGTTCATCTAAAAGCATAAGGATATCATGGTAGTTGGCTTTTGTTATTGGATCTGGAGTTACCCTGAGGACATGAAGCAGATTCCTCCGCATCCATGTCCTCTAGATCTTCAAACCTGTTGTGTGTTTTATAGGTTCATCAGACCCTTTTTTTTGCCTATTTGTTTGAAGCCTTTTCTTGCTATTTGGTGATTTTGGTGGTGAGGTAATGTTGAATGTTGTTTGCGTCGATGTAGAGTTTTTCTGCGGTCTATAGTGTGGGATGTTTGAGTCAGCATAGGGTTCAGGCGGGTTTGTTTGAGTTTGTGCGTCTTTCTTTGCTTTCTGGCTGCTCTTTACTACAGTTGAGAAGGGTGGGCCTGGGAATGATCCAGCTTGAGCAAGCTTCCTGGCCTCTGGATAGGGAATATTATTAGTGTATTTAATCCTCTGGATTTCCTTCTCCTGTCTTCAAGTGTCGCATTCCTTGGAACTAGCATGATGTTCTTTGCCGCAGTTTACGCAGTGCGGAGTGGCCTTGCACTCTGATTCCGGTGGGAGGAGTCGCCACACCGGCCACAGATTTGGCTTCTAGAGCAATTGTCTTCATGATGGCCGTATTTTTGGCATTTGTAACATCGGAGGGGATTTGGTATATATACCTCAACCTTAACTTGTAAGAAGCCAACCTTGACCACTTTAGGTAATATGGGCTTATTAAAGGTGAGTGTAATAGTGTTGGTGTCCTGCAAAGTGTTGTTTCGTTTGATACTTTTAAGCAGAGAGTTGTAATGTATAAGAACGTTGAAACATATGCTGCTAAGATAAACAAAAAAGAGGACCAATTTCTTAAGAAATGGTCATCAATAGCTCAAAAGGTAACCTGTAACTGATCGGATGATATACGGGAACAAAATACTATTTTCTAAAGCTTATGTCACCTACATTGTGCCATATGCATAAGTGTATGAGTGTGTGAATGTTTGTGTAGTGTTGTCTTTTATTGTTTCTTTCTTTTATTATAGATTATATTTATTATCCCTAGTGTATCTGGAAACAAGAAATTTTGATTGTAAGGTGACCTTGGGATGGTTCCCCGACCCAATGGTCCACCTATTACGGAGGATAATAAAATTCTGAAATTTAAAAAACAAATTAAGGTGCAAAGCAGTCATAAAACATAAATGATTCGAGGTTGATTTCACTCTAAAAGTACTTAATGTTTGAGCAATTATTTTGGAATGAATTTGGAATTAATTTTAGTTGACATACACTTTAGAAGAAACAAAGGCAGATGAAACAGACGACCATTTTCTATTTCCATTTATGTAATATTCAAGCAACTCGGCATACTTAACTAAGTTTTTTTTCTAATTAAACCTTAATAAATCTATAAGCAGCTGGTCTAGAATGGTTAAAGTCTGATCATTATTTCATCACCGTCCATTCCTTGCACGGATGCGTGTGGTCGTGGGTCTGATCCCCGATCCAGTCATACCAAAGACTCACAAAAATGGTACCTGATGGCAAAATAATTTGACTGGATGGGACATCATGCTACATGTCTGCGGCATGATGCCCCAGTGCTGGACTTTACTCTACAATGACGCACTGCAGACATCGTAGTGATATGACTGAAAAGTTGTTAAATCTACGTTAAAAATCATAATCATATTATTTTGTTAATCGGTGAAAAGAATATTAATTTGACTGAAGATCGTCAAGTAAAAATATACCTTTGGTTGACCTGGAATTTGAAGTATATATATATATATATATATATATATATATATATATATATATATATATATATATATATATATATATATATATATATATATATATATATATATATATATATATATATATATATATATATAACGATGGTAATTCTACGTAATTTCTTGGGCGCGAAACACTCAAGTATCAGAGAGCTATCCGAAAGACATTAGTAGTTGACTACTTCTACACAACATCGGCCAATAATATTATACGTATACAAGCTCAACGCGAACAAGGAAGGACTTACAAGTCATTGATGTCAAGCTTATGTATGCATACGTGAATCAATGTCAGATTGCTTAGAAATATTTTAAAAGAATTTTTAAAGCTAGATCAAGAAGAAATCACTTATTTCTTGAAATATCAGAGTTTGTTCGATTGTGATTAAAATTATAGTCCATTAGAGGAAGTATAGAAAATATCTACTTGATAAGAAAGTCGACAAAATTAAGTTGAAAAACTTTGATTGTGGTTAAATGGTGATCACTTTGATTCAGTCCTAGAAATGTTAAAATTAGGGTGTTTTAGTTAAAGTATCATTCATTTATAGGGTCTTGAAAGAAGTCTTGCTGTCTGAGCTGGTTGGAAACTTTAATGTGACCAACAACGA
Source organism: Potamilus streckersoni (assembly GCA_016746295.1). NCBI lineage: Eukaryota > Metazoa > Mollusca > Bivalvia > Unionida > Unionidae > Potamilus > Potamilus streckersoni. The sequence goes on along the minus strand of JAEAOA010000854.1, from coordinate 475,101 downwards.
ACTACACAAGAGTGTACTTTTTTCTTACACCAAATCATTGTGTGCCCATAGAAAAAGTCTATCAAATCGCGTATTAGAAGTGAGTTTGACATCGTAACCACTTCACATTCCGTTCGTTAACGTTGCTTTTTGCCAACATATAAAAAGTGACAAGGGCCAAACTCGATAGTTCATTGTAATTAGCAACACCAAGCAAGAAAGATGAATCCTTTTAAACAGCAAGTATCAAGAGTAGGACACAAGTCCAATGAGAAACTAGAGTTTAATTATCTGCCTTGCTATGACATGGATGCCACACTCTTTTGCTTCGGTTTTTCAGTACCACAGAATGGGATCTTTGCTATGACTATTACTCCCTAGGAAAAGGATGTTGTGCCCAATCAACCTGATGGATGCAAAAGCAATGTCACTCATCAGTATTCACCTTTTCACTTTACTTGTTCTCATGGCGGATGTCATCATTATGAAATCATGCAGCTACTACACTAGGGATCTCATCCATAATTTAGTAAACTATTGTGGATTGCACCGTAACCTCATTGAAATGAACCTGTAAAAGAATAATAATAGTTTCTCTGTCTGATTGCCTGAACACTTTCACTTTGAAAATCAATTCCAAACCTTCCAAGTAAAATGTCCTATATATCTGGGAGGACATACTCTCCAAGAATTAGCTAGAGTCGACTTTATAGAGAAGGGCTAATGGATAAAGTCCAGTCCTTCTTTTGCGGTATGTCACTTTACGAGTGGGAGAAAAAAGGATTCGGCTTAACTGAAAAATGCTCTATGGTCTCCAAATTGTCTCTGTCTACCTTTAGTGGGACCCCGTCATTGAAGTTGCATACCATGTTCTTTAAGAAACCTACTTGGTTAAGAGTCAAACGTTGGATAACACTTAGAAAAGTATTTAAACCCCATTTAAAAATAATATTCAAAGATTACCAGACAAATTGCAAGAAAAGATTTACAAGGAAATTTGGAATGGACTTGTCAGATCAAAATTTCAATGGGTCACTGAGGAACTATAATGTCGAAAAATGCACAAGTGTGCGTTGTTCTGAAACTTTCGCATTATGATATGTACATAAAAAAGATTTTAATGATAATCTTCATCGTTTCCTTGAATGACAGTGGCCAGAAATTACTCACTATATCCGTCACGTTTGTTCTAGGAAAAGTTTTTGACTATCATGATTATGAATACTTTGCGAGAGAACATTTATGGTTTTCCTGTGGAGCTGAGAGAAAACATTGACCGAGAGGTGCTGAAAATACAAGCCAAACGAAAACAACTATTGCATCCCTTACATAACCAGTGATGGAACTATTGGTACCTAAATGGTAGGAGAGGAACGATCACAATCAATGCGTTTGGTTGGTCTGAAAGTGATACACTGAGTGAAATTTATAAATTTTTAAATGCGACTCATTCAACTTACAATGTGATTCCAAAGGACAAGTTAAAAGATTACAACAAATCTTTGCAAGAACTAATCTTTTTTAGTTCATGAGGAAACTTCTGTGTGACGTGTGGTATGTGAGTTAGTCATTAAACATTTCTGGTGCGGTACTGAAAAAAAAACCGTCGCTGCTCAATATGTACATGTATTACCTCAGAACAAAGAGGGTATAAAAATGGACTACCAAGCCACGACCTTTATCGCTAGTGATACAACAGTTTCTGTGGAAGATAATATTGAGACAGTGGGAGGATTACGATCTTACTTCAAGAGAACTGTGTCCATTGCATTGGGGTCGACGTGTGGTATGTATCTTCGTGACTTGCTTTCCCAGTAGTCTCTTTACGAACATTGCACACCAAGCAAAACATTAAAGTGATCCCTTTTTAGTACCCGAGAAACTCATATTTCATCTTGAGACTTCTCCTCCACTACAAGAAAGAAAGATTCGTCAACTTATAGGTAATGAAGATGTATACGATGACGTGTGTGTAGCTTTTTATTCTCACCCACACTGGAAAGGTATACGTGACTGGAAATGTTATGGCTTCGAGGCTTGGAGAATAAAAGTTGCACAGTAAGCCCAAGATTTGTCTCTCTAAAAAATATTAAGTCGAAAAGATGGCTTGTAGATCTGTATTAGAGAGAGTACCAGAAGAAGAAGAAAAGCCCCTCCCTTCAGGACAGGACGGGACCGTCATTGAGATCCCCGAAAGACCATTTTGAGAGGATCCCTATGTGACTGTGCCAAGTGTAGTGACTAAGAACATTGGACACTGTCACTACTATTTCACATCTTAATCGCCACAAATGTTGTACAGAGACTTGTTTATATTCCACTTTGATATTTTTATGTCTTTTATTCATATACCTATCCATTTGACTTTTTATGTATTTTTGTGTTTCGCATTGTTTTTTTTTAAAGATGGCAATAAACATGTCCTTAAAAAGTATAAAAAAAACTTTTGTCTTGTCTGTCTTCCTGTCAAATTTAGCATTAACATATGGCTATATTGTCTCTGCTCCTTCTTCCTCTATTTTCAATGTTATCTATGAAAACTTAGATCGTTGTAGTTGGAAGGTCTTGTATCTTTTGACAACCCTTTAAAATGCTTATTATAGAACCCAGTTGTTCAGGCAAAACCGAATTTGTCAAACGTTTGATCGAAAACAAACATCTTTTATCGATTGTTCACCTCAACGGATCGTGTAGTTTTACAAAGAGTGGCATTAGGCGTACAGCCTACTGCGAGTAAGTCTTAACGATTACGTCGTTTTGTGTAAGGCACCTGGCGAAGACGACGCGATCGTGTCTGACCTTAGTCAAACCCATCAAGTCGCCTTCAGCCACATGCTAGGAAAAGACGAAGAAGAAATGAAAGTACGCAAATGGCATCATCGTAATGGCAATGTTTTTTACATTACCAAAACTTTTTTAATTAAGTAAAATCCATCGCACCATCAGTCTCAATACTCATTACGTGGTCTTGCATAAAGGCCCTAGAGATAAATCGCAAGTATAAATTTTAGCCAAACAGTTAGGAACTCCTTTGTTGATTCATGCGTAGGACTTAGCCACTAGAACACAACACGCTTTTTAACTCGTGGATTTAAAATCTACCTGTCCCGATTATTTGCGATTTCGAACCCAACTGTTACAACATTTGTGCCAAGACGGAGGGTCTGTCGTGCACGAGTCGCTATCCTCGACATAACAACAACAAAAACAACCAAAACTATCTATAAAATCCTTGGTCACTTTAGCTCTATCTAACAAATTTTCATCATGGCGTCCCTTCAGTATGATCTTACCTTCATTTTGGGTCCTGACTTGTACGGCATCAGTGGAAAGAAATCTACAAATACATGCTACTGTCCTATACGACAGTCTCAGAGAAGTCTTTCGATGGTTTAGGGTGACAACATGCAAATTACTGCAAGGCATCATTCACATTCATCATCAAACAAAACGTTTTGTTGAAAAAAAAGTAATTTTGACGCAATTGGCCGATCGTCGCATCGGCACTCAAACCAAAACCAAAATTATTCTGAAGCATGGTGGAAGCGGTTCTATAGGATGTATTATCATCCGCTCCCTCCAAAAATGGGATTCCATTACTCTCAAAGGTCTACCGAAGACAAAACAAAATCAATTCCCTACGTACAAAGAAGAAAGCGAAAAATAGAAACACTGTCAAGACCAGGTCATAGCATCAGAAAAAAGAAAGGTCCACAGAAAACAGCTTCTATCCGCAAGAGAGGTACTGCTGCCAGGATGCGTCATTACATTCGCAAACCAAGACCTACTCCAACGGTGACCACGTCTCCAGTAGCCTCAGGTTCCTCCACCTCTCCGCATCTCTTGATGCCTACCAAACCCAATTTAAGGCGTGTCTTAGCTAATTTGATAAATCATTCGAAACCCATGTCTTAAAACGTTTTCCTCCAACGGTGACGCCTTCTTCCTTTTTATCGGCAGTCTCCGTTGTTAAGAAAATACTTTCGCCAAAATAAAACCCAAGATAGATCGGGTGTTAGAAAGAGTTTACTGGATTTGTCCAAGCAAGGGCTATCCTGACTGAGTTCACTGCGAACCCCTCCACAGCGTGTGATGCCTGTCATGAAAATGATACAACGAGCCGACAATCAGTGGCGACGCATTGCAGCATAAAATGACTCAAGGCTAACGATGGGTTCAGTGTTTTTATGCTTCTGAAGTCGTACCCGAGTGGAAGGTATCTATTATCAATAAAATGTCAATTTAGCTGATGTATCATTTGGCTACCTACAGTCGTGGCTATAAATATTTGTTTTGTGTGATCAACGTCTTTTCCAAATTTCCTTTGGTCGTGCCATTAATTTCCAGATCGAGCAATGAGTAAGTGCGAGCCATCTAACTGGAGTTGTGGACTTCACCCTCTTTGATGGTAAACCGATAAATGCACCGAAAATCTGAACCAAGCTATCCAGAAAGAATTGAAGAAACGTTACATTTATTTTCGTCACCTAGAATCCCGAAACCAAAGCCAGCATTGTGGAACGTTTTCAACACACTTTAAAAGAATGTATGTGGAGACATTTTACGCTTCAACACACTCTCAAGTACATCGAAGTCTTGTCGCAACCACTCTTAGCATCGGAGCTTCGGATATGCCCCCTCCCCAAGAAGTGACTCCCGACAAGAAGTGACCGTCTTCGAGCGCCTGTTTGGTAAGTTCATGACGGGAATTTTCCCCATGAAAGGTGAATATTGGGTGCACCAAGATTACTTACCCTTCTGGACCAAGGAATTGTTTCGTGTCACTGAACAAGTCTTTATCCGTTATTCTCCCGTATATAAATTGGAAGACATGAACTGTGAAATGTGAAAAGGAACTTTTTACTTGCCCGATGTGAAAAGTGTGACCAATGAAGAAGACATTTTGTGCGAGATAGATACCATTCTCGATCGAAGAACCTTAAAAGTAGTAAAACGACGTGTTAAAGAAATCAAATTAAAATTGGAAAGGATATCCTCCAACTTTTGACTCTTGGGTCGACGCTTCGCAACTCATTGACTATAAAAGAAATGACCATCATGACCTTCAACACAGACTCAGATAATGTAGTGTCCACTCCTTCCCCCAGCTCCTCTCTGCAAT
>JAEAOA010000854.1:302500-465000 GCA_016746295.1 Potamilus streckersoni | reverse complement strand
ATGACGAAAGCCAATTAGGAAAGGAGAAATTAAATCGTTGCTTTCCAGATACCATACAAGCCGAGAATTGATCATTCGTTCCATTGTTTTACATACACAGCTAGTTAATAATACAGGTCTATAGTTGGTAGGATCTGTGTTATCTTTGCCTAGTTTGTGGATTGGTATTATTATTGCTTCTTTCCAAATTTTTGGTACATTACCAGTGATCCATAAATCTTTGAAGATTTCCAGAAGAACTGTCAAGCATGGTTTTGGAACGTGTTTCAAAAACTGGTAATGTATATCGTCAGGCTCAGCGGAAGTATTATTGGCCGTGTTCGAGGATTCCATAAGTTCCGACAATGATAACGGTTGGTTATAACTCTCTAAGTTATTTGATGTAAATTTCAACCGTATTTTTTCTTTTTGAGTTTTAAGTCTTCGGAAATATTTGGAATAATTAGACGATGAGGAATTTTTGGAGAAACAATCAGCAAGTACATTAGCTATTTCATGCTTGCTTTTCTAATTGATATTAATTAGCTTCAGGTGTTGGAAGCAATTGTATTTTACTTTTCCGTTTATTTTGCGGATCGTGTACCAATTTTTTTTTATTTGAGGAACGAGAGTTTAAAGTTTAAAAATTTTTTTCCATGATGTTCGTTTACTTTCTTTAATCGTGCGGCGAGTTTTAGCCCGAGTATTACGTTATTGAATTAATTTTCGGGCGTTTGACGATTATTGAATTCTTTCAGTGCTTAACGGCGTTGTTTAATGGCTTCTTTACATTCCCTAGTGAACTATGGTTTGGATTTTTTTGAGAATTTGTCGAGGACTTAGGAATGGACTCATCTGCATTCTAAATTACGATAGATGTAAATTGTCGAATTGGATCATCGTCGTTTAGTATGGTATTCCTCTTAAGTCTCATTGTACAATGTGTTTCAAATTTGGCCCAGTTAGCATTCTTTAAGTTCCACTTTCGAATTGTGTCTTCAATTTTGACACTGGTGTTCGTAAGATATATTTGAAAATGATCACTGCTATGAAGGTCATCAGCGACCTTCTAATTATAATCCAACAGAAAAGAAGGAGTTCATATTGTTAAGTCAATGCATCTTTGGATTGTATTATTATGAAGCTTGGAAATGAATCCACGCCACATGGTTCATCATCTGTGTCAGATCCTGGTTTGGTTCCTTTTAACAGATTTTGTTTAGCATTTTCCATGCTGGTGTGTTTAAAAGTTCAACATCCTTGCTCCCCAACCACCAAGAAGTCCAACAAGGGGACACTTTAAAAGTGCCAGGGATACGCAGGTGTTATACTCCGTTGATAAAATCACCTTCCCGTGAAACATACTCTGCCGGTAAAATTACCCCCTAGTTTGACCGCCTTCTATGAAGTCTTCAAAGTTGTATGAAAGTTAAAATTAAAGGGATAGAATATATGGGCAACGGTGGTATCAAGAGAGATACAAGATACGAGAAGAAAGATAAAGAACTAGAGCGAGTAACTAAAGACATCCTATGGCTTGGCGTGACAAACCGATTTGTCGAGACCTGGCTCATCCCGACCACCCGTCTAGAAGTAGAGGCCAAAGTATTTTGTTGCATCGGAAAGCCTCCGCTCAACTATCAGGATCCTTTCCTCCTCCAACAAGGGACGGAACCAACGGCAAACAGGTTGCCTTACTTAGTCGCCTTTTACAACACGTAGCGAGGAACGGCGGGCCAATTCTACAACCCCGGACCCGCAGGTGATGCGTGCTTAGTTGGTGCGTGCAGGCAAGGCGATAGGTGCCATTTACTCGCGGAACTGGCTTCAAAAATCGGTAGAATACGAATTTAATTATTCTAACCTGTATGATAGTATTGTCTGTATTAAACTATAAATATATATATATATATATATATATATATATATATATATATATATATATATATATATATATATATATATATATATATATATATATATATATGCGTGTGTGTGTAATCATTGAGATTTAAGTTGAAACTCTCCGTACCCAATTGTTGATATATAGATTTTAGTTTTTTAATAAAAGAAACCTATCATATGCATATAAAATAAATAGGCATAATACTTCGTTATGATGTGTAAGTTTTTCATATTGTTTTCATGTTACATCCATTAAAATGCTACTTTTATTAGAGATTGAGAATGCATGTTTAAACAGTTACATTATTTCAGTCTAGGTGCCGATCACGATGGAGAGAACAACAACTGCTCCTTTTATGGCAACTACATAATGACAGCTCATTACAATAAATCCCTGGACGTTAACTGGTCCTTTTCCATTTGTACAGCTGGATCCATACTCAAGCACATAGATCGACTCAACAGGTACTTTTTACAACTTGTATGTAAAAAAGGATTTCAAAATGTTTTCGATCAAAAGAGTACCTTTTAGACGATAATTTATATTCTTCATTGCTTTATGCAGTATTGTCATCAGATATGTTTTGGACTTTGGTAGCTATTAGGTCAACACATTTTATATCACATGACTTTACTACTTTTAACTGGAATGTCTCTTGCGAGAGTATGTGGAATGGCTAAAAGTCAGGCAATAACAATAATTTTAAAGCTGGTAAGAATTTGCAGAGCAGACGGGGATATTATAAAATTATTTATTGTATTACGGCAATGGCGACTCTACCGATCAAATTCAGTCCGGGCTTAAATTCCCCCTAGAAGTCGCTTGTTTTCACCTGATTTATAGGGACTTCCCATCAACAATCGTTGTTTGCTGAAACTTCCAATGCTTCCGGACTATAAATAATTTTCATCTAATCAATGCATGACAAAAAATGCCACAACTATACATTTACCCCACATCTGCCTAATTGCCTGTCAACCTCATATCTTCATGGTTTCTCTTTATTAAATTTCCGTATCGTGGCACCAGTATATCCAATTCAATACCAAACGAAGAAAACTATTTTCTCTTACCTATCATAGGTCAGTCAAATCATGATTTCAAGCATCATTTTACCTGTAAATCGACTCCATATTTATCATCATAGCAACAGTAAAAGGCCTCTCCAGATAACAAATAAGTTCCTTCTCAATCAACTCGTTCGAGTACATCTTAAATGAGATTACTTACTCTAGGGATACTAATGAGCATGCCACCATGAAATCTAATCAAGAATGCACAATGTGACGTTTTCCTCTAGCAATTGGCTTATTATTGGGCTGAGGACTATTTCCACAACACTGAATTCCCACAATCAAACAATTAATCACGAAAATCTAAGAAATCATTAAAATGTAGAGCTATATACAAATGGCGCATTTTTCAATTACAATATCTGTTAAAATTAGGGAATAACACAACTGTTACTTCTTTGGTGAAATCCAAATACTTTACAATTTCTTCATAAAAATAATTTTGCGATAGGTACCGCAGTAAGACCCATACTTTATTAATGATTCTGACTTTACTACATTTGTGGATAATACGTCTCTTTCCGACTTAAATACTATTATAAGAATAGTATTATTAAATCACCAATATACAATGTATACAATATTCTGTTGATATTTTCTTTTTTGTTTAGTTATATTTTATATTGACTGTCAGACATTGTATGAAAATATTATATGAACAATTACCATTTTAATCATAATTGTGCGAAATGACGATAATCGGTGGTTTGAATGGGTGCTCCAGAGTGCGTTCACGTTACAACCAGGGACCGACAATGTGGTAAAACAAATATAATACCAACGATACTTTGATGAACTCAGGTTTGGTAATACATAATTTCAGATTCATGCTAGTAAGATAGTACTCAAATGTATGACGAACTAGAACCCTTAACGAGTGTGTTTGAAACGATTATTATGATTTTGAACTATCTCGATATAGAAAATGAAAATAGTTGCCATGGAGGACTCGGATCGATCTGCTGTTTGTATGTAGTACGAACGGATCCGATTCGCAATCTCATTACAAATGGATAAAGAACCCATACCAGTTGTTTATATTACATAGCAAGTACAATGATAACAAAATCCATGGGAATCTTCCATGCATATATTTACAACGTAACAACAGCTTGAATGTGGCAGAATTACCGAAACGTGGTAGTGTACAATCATACCAGAACCCAGTATGAATATCTTGAAATTTACCGCTTATTTCTATGTTAGTTACACGGACTTTAAATGTAGGAGCATTCCTAAAGTGACTGCGTAAGTTTGTTTGAACAATCGACGTTCAGTAGCAGAAACGCAAGTAGATGAACAAGTACCACTGCTTCGATGTGATGGACAAACTGAGAAAATAAATGTCTTAAAATGGTTAGGATATGATCTAAAACATTATTAAATTACATGAAATTGCAACGAAATGTATCTGACATCTGTCCTCGCCCGAAGATATAATTATAATTAACAAGGACTCATGTGCAACTGTCGTATTCAGATCTGTTTCTTATTACATCAGACAAACTACTGACATCACGTGAGTGATTGTTCCCGTATCAGTGCGGGATTGTGGACGCAAATCTACCGAACGCACCAATATGATGCTGAATTTTCATACTGAAAACAAATGAGGTACATGTATGTAATTAGCAGTTATATTTGGGATTTGGTATGCATGTGAACAAAGCATGAATATGGTGCATGGATTTCACTCGATGGTGCCTTGTGTACAAAGATAAAAGATCTGCTTGTAATGACCTCGAAAGTATATGAGAGAGAATTCTTTCTTGAAACTCATACTCAACCCGGTTTTAGGAAAATAACAAATGTATCTTTGTTGACTTTGTTCGGAACGAAGAGTAGGATAAACTTCGCAGGCATGTTGCTGTTCTGGCATGTGAGTCATGCAAGCTGCTTGACCCAGGGGTGAGGGTGGGGTTCATGAGTTCAGAATACGAAATCTAAGCTAAGTAATTTTCAATTTTAGACTTTCCGAAGAATTTTATGTACGACTTTTACTATACTATACTAAACGTTTTTTCTTTCCTGATCATAAAGAGAATCTCCACGTTGTTCTGGTCACATTTTATGCTTACCAACTTTTGCTATGCCAATGCAGATGTGACTTAAGTCATATATTCTTCGTACACAATTGATTATGTAAAATAATATTACTGTTTAGAAATGCAAACATACATTGTTGGTAAATTGCAGAATTTTCATCGTAAACGCGAATCAAAGAGTACGTGGGACTTCGTCTTACATTTAATCATTAGTTCTCGTACCGCAGAGTGATAAGAACATCAAAAAAACGTTTAGAGTTTAAAATGTTTTTTGTCACGATGGAGCTCAATAATGATATGCATGTGGATTGTTTGCATGAACAATGCGATTACGCATACACAGTAAATTCGATAGAGTAAGGAAAACAGCGCATAGGTGCTTAACGCATATGTGCCACTATGAGTTTCTTACCGCTTGACACCATGCGATGAATATTTGTTGATGAAATCACTTAGTACGCATAACGAACCAGTCAAGTGTGAATTATAAAAGACTATGGTTTTCACAAGTAACCACACTAGTTCTCCAACACAAGTACTTAAGAATGGTGGTTTTGCTGCTCTTACGGGCAAGAAATGATAACGTGTTTGCTGTCACCAAATATCGATCCGTCCTCGATTGTAGAAATATCAAATTACCATGACGTTACCTACCACCACTTAAATTGTTTCCGAGTGAGATTAATACAGCTATTTCTTAAAAATAGATCTTTTGCTGAAACTTTTCTGACCAATTGAGCATGTTTTTTCATTATTCAGTGCTGGTATGAGATGGCTGTGTGATCTGAGATAAAGTGCTCAGGTTCCGAGGCCTCATCAATACTTCCTGCGCGTAGTGATGTATGAATAATCGCTATCCAAGTGTACATTTAAATAATTTCGCAAATGCCTAGCCTCTATGTCAGCATGACTAAACTTGTTTATTTTGTCAACAATAGAGCAAAGGCACCAAGAAATAAATTGGGTCGTCTGTGAACTACAATCACCATTTTAATTGTTCTCACATCAAACCAGACACATAATTTTTCCTGCTGCTAATAGATAAAACTACCATAAAGATTGTTTTTCCCAACCGTGCTCAGCCACTCCCATAGTTAACATTTGCATCACTTGCTATCTTTTCAGCAACATTTTCACGCTTTTAATAACCGTACGTTTTATGCTTGTTTATTATATGAATATATTTCACCACCAATTAAACACTTAGTCTTTATTCCTCCATGAATGATCCATTTAGGGATTTTATCTCCTAGTGTTGGTATAAAGCAGTTAAGTTTATGAATTTGGGTTAAAACATTACTTTTAATTGCACGCATAAAGTTTGGTATGCAAGATCATCTCGGCAACATTCAGAACCGACGCACTCTGCAGATTACTATAATGAGGTTGGATGTGCAGCCGTGAATCGGGCCCATAATATTTGTATACAGTGATATGTCTTCAGCAGAGTATCTACTTCGCTCTGTTCAAGACAGCAGTGACAATTCCGACTACAAAGACTTTAATAACCTTAGCGTCTACGGCTGAAAGAACTGGAAATTCCCAGTATATTAAATTTATATTTACTTTATTATTCCAGAACGAACACATATATCACTTAAATCGGCTTGACCGTTAAATGTTTGAATATGCGTTGGATTTGCAATATGGATTTTTATGAATCATGGCACATAATAAGAAAGCAGTTAACAACGTACGTTGGTCAGTTAGAACAGAACAGTTATTGATTGTCCAGAAAACATGTCCGCAGGTTTGAAATTATATGTATTTCCACCTGCCAGGTTTACCTCAGGAACTGAGATCAAGCAAATAAATGACACTATCAGTGCCTGCCAAGAAACTGGAAAATCAGTAAGCGTATCTGCTCCATGTTATATCATGCCTGATATTTCCCAAACTATGGAACCAGGAGATTTCACATTAGTTACTCCCGCTAAGCCTGAGTTAAATATAACAACGGCCGACAGGCATACTCGTTTTACCCCTGTGGATAAGAATATGTATTTTGCAAATGTTCTCGGAGAAACGTTGACATTAGACCTGTATAGCAGGTGGACTTGATGTTTTGTAGAATGGAAATATTTTGTTAAAATAAATGTTTTGTCAAAGTAATGAAAGACATTTACATAAGATATTATGGAAAAGATTTTGATGATGTCTAGGGATTTTTTAAAGGATATAAAACTGTTCTTGATGCATTGTTCTAACCCGCTGCACCAGGCGTAAGCTAGCCGCAATGTGATTCGATGGTATCAAAAAGGTTCATGCGAATTGTTTGCATACTATTTCATTGCAAACTGTTCAATTAATTTGAGCTCGACTGCGGAAAGTTCTGACTCAAGCACGCGGGTAGGATCAGATCAATTGCATTTTCGTATAAACAATACCCTTGCCAGTCGGGAAACTCATCAATGAAGCTGCTTAACAATGACAACGGGAAGCGGATTACGGATGTGGTTTCCAATGGTGAAGCCGCCAAAGAGCCGTAGGACAAGATTGATAATGTATAGACGAAGCCAAAATTTGAATAAGTATCTGATCTCGCATTTGAAATGGATGCTTCTTTGAAGATATATTGTTCCAGGGAAAGTTTATTTATACCTCGCAAATGAACCTACTCCCGTTGTAGAAATAGATTTGAAAATGCAATATACGTCCCGGTTTTCCTTTGGTGTGATTGCTTTGTAAAATGTATGGAATATTGATACAAGCCTAAAATATTAATCACTCCATTAATCATATTTGTCAACAACGATGTCGTGGTTTTGTTTAGTAGCGCATGTTATGTCATAGCTGAGAAGTAAATTGAGGCTTGCTCATGAAATGTTGAGATAGGCACAATATATCTAGGACTAGTCTAATATAGAAGCGATTATGAAAAAATATCTTCGGTCTATCACGTTTCACAGAGACTTATCTGTTTTCTCTGATTGTCTCCAATATATTACTGAAAACAATATAGATTTGTGGTAAAAAGATAGCACCATCTCTGTTACCATAATTAATGAAATTGCAACCTTGGATTCTCACACTATGAAGGTCAGTTTCATGGAACCTCAATAATCTTTTCCTGTTCGGTTTCTCCCAGTCAAGCACACGACTACATTATAGCCTTAAAATAACTGCAATGTTGCAATTTATAGTGCTCACCACGTACTTTGTTTGAATGCAACATTAACAGTCATTGTGTTCAATAAATACCCATTAAAACATTAACACACTAAGACACGTATTTATAGTTTTTCAAGCCTTCATTGGGGAGAGAGTTGGAATGCATGTTAATCAGATACATTTGACAAGCTATGAGTCTGAAGTTTCACTGCGAATAAATCATTACATAAACAATACGAACCGATTTGTCATGATTTTACAAGTAGCATAATCTTTCCGAACGTTTATTATAAAAGCTGTGATCATTCGTGGGCTGGGATAAAATCCTTGACACTTGTCTATTGATGTTTCGTCATGAATTTGCTATGTTACATTCTTCCTTACTTTTTCTTGGAACACCTGGACCTATACAAACAGTTTCGGATCTAGTACAACTTTAAGAGGCGTGAAATTGATAATGATGCCACAGCTGCCCAGCCAGTCTCTGGTAGTTACTGATTTATGTTGTGATTCCCCCTGATAGGATGTTATTAGTCAAAAGAAGCGGGCAATCAAATGAGGGTCTTTGATTCGCCTGTGGTAAATCTGCAATTGTATTAATTAACCTTTATGAATAATAAAATACCAGATCTTAATGATAATCTTAGTCTTGAAACAAAACAACTTGAGAAAATAAAGAGCGCAGCATGAAATGATTTCGGTGCAATTTTGAAACTTTGTTTGGAAACATTAAATTGTCCCTATGCGATCGACTTGAATTCACACTAATTATCGAACACCTGGGTGATATAAAATTATACAGGCCAGATTCGACGCGAATTCAAAACAAACTGGTGGAAACGTTCCACTTTTAGCTACAGCTACAGTAATTACTATGACAGCGGCATTAGAAGCAGACGAAACCTGGTACTGGAGGACTAACAGAGAATATGTTTCGAACAATAAATGATTTTTCTCTAGACAGCATATATTGCACTAAAGAAAATGCAAGAAGTATTGAAATACCCGGAGCAATTGCAGATTACAGTTAATCAAATGTCGTCGACTACCAGTTTCGACTCGCACGATGTTAAGTCGATAACGAATAAATTTAATCGCAATTGTAAAGTTAGTCAAGCGTTTCTACGGTGTTTGTATTCGGATTGAACCTATAACTATCTTCCAACTAATGCCCTAAACTCACATTGTTAACATTACCCCTTCAACACACTATGGAAGCAATTAATTGTTTGTTTGATAACCGCTTAAAGACCTGTGAATTTAACAGGTTGTGTTTTTTTAGCCCTGGGAGCTTTAAGATAATCACTGTTCTATTATACTACCTTTATAACGTGTGTGGACAACCTTTAGCTAAAGCATTATATACTCGTATGCGGTCGCCTACAAATCTCGTGCTTGATGATTTGTCCATGTGTTACGAGTATATGCTATTAAAATAATATACAAAAATTGAGTGAATGACAAGAAGCTTTTTAAAATTTAACAAATGAGTCACTTGAACGGCATCGCCAGCAAAGAGCATTTCCCTGAGGATCACCGACCTCACTTTGGTCTTCGAGCACAGTCATGCCAGGTTGAACATTCTCCCGTCGGACATGGTGTGCAGATATTAGCCATTAGTACACGAGTCGAAGGAGTAGGAGAGGAGCATAAAAAAAGATCCCGGGAAGGGTCGGCGGCAAGTCACAGCTGATTTTGATTGAGGTGGAGTCTAAGGAGGATTCATCATACAGGGCAGTTCCCTTCTTATCAGCATGGAAGGAGATTATCATGCTGTGGAGCTTTTGGGACGGCCAATCTTCATGAGAGTCTAGATATGCCCATCCTGCTGACCAGGTCAAAGGCGTTAGTGAGGTCTATGAAATCATGTAGAGTGGTGAACCTCTATATTCTTTTCTTGGAGACCGTGTATGTTGTCGACCTGTCTGCTCTTAACCCGAGTTCGGATTCCGGGTATACACGGTCTTCCATCAGTTGTATTCTTTTGAGGACGCCAGGTTCACTAAGACAACGTTGCTCGGGTTCAAGTACCCTCTGTAACTGATACAGCCACTGTGGTCTCCCTTGTTTTATAGATAGAGAAAAGATCAATTTTTATTATACAAGTGAAAGTCCATCTGCTAATACGTTATTTTCAATTGACGTGCCTGATGTCAGTCGTATATTTCTGCAACATCAAAATGATCTCTGATTGTCTCTTTTCATTTCGTCGATGATTGTGATCACTAAGGACCTGAACTAATGTAGATTTAAAAGTGTTGTAATGCCAACATCAAAGCTAAACATTCCTCCTCGATTGCGAAATAATTGATCTGGTGCTTATTTAATTCTTACAAAAAGCAGACTGGATGATCATTGCCAATTTTGTCTTCTAGAATCAGTACTGCTCTAACCACAAGGTCGCTTGCATCAACAGTTTAAATTTGGAGCTGTAAGAACTGACACACTTTTAAGTATAGCCTTTCACGGAGCTGTAAGAACTGACACACTTTTAAGTATAGCCTTTAACTTATCAAAAGTCTGGTGACATTTTTCAGACCAACGAAACATGGTTTTCTTGCTCAATAAATATTAAGGGATTCAGCAATTGTAGAAATATTGAAAAAAACAATTCGAAAAATATCCAGTCATACATAAACTCTCATTAGTTGCATTTTACTGATAGGCACAGGGAAATCAGAGATATCCTTGACCTTAACATCTATAACTTTTCTATGTCCCGCAATATGCCCTAGACATGTTTCGCCAGTACGGCAAAACTCACGTTTAGATAAATTAATTGTCAAATTTGCATCAGTGACTTCCTAGCTAAATTATTTTTCTAGATATATTTGTAGATGATATAATCGATGTAAACATCACAATTATCTAGATCTGACAAAGTACAAGGCAAACCTTTCATCCCAAATGACATCACTTTTTATTGATAAAATCCATCTGTAGTCAAGAATACAAAAATTTCCTTTTTTTCCGACGGTGGAATTTTCCAAAATCAAAATCTGAGAGACCGATTTGTTGACACTTTGCATTTAAAAATTTATTGAAGTAACCATTGATTCTTAGTAATGAAAATTGATCTCGTTTAGTCGCATTGTTTACCTTTCTATACTCAATGCACATACGGCAATATTGTCTGGTTTCGAACAAAATAAACAGGGTGAACTCCAATCATTTTTACTCGGCTTTTTGCAATCATTATCCAGCATATACTTCATTTCGTTCTTGACAGGTGTGGATTTTACAACTTCAACGTCATGGTAGATTTTCTTTGTTTTTGTAGGAACATCTGGAAATAGGTCCTCATGTTAAAGTATTGACTGGTTTAATTCATTCTTTTCCTGTAGCAACATGTAGCAAATAACTGCTCTATTTTTCTTGAAAATGTGGAACGAGCTAGTCTAATTTCCTTTTTAGTTTCAGAAAATTTGAAGATAAGCCTCAGTGACTAACTCATAACCGTTTAAGATGCATTCTTCAACCAGATTATAGTCAGCATTTTGCTGTACTAACAGAGAAACAGAGATATGATGGGCTTCGCCAAGACGTGTACTCTGTCATTATAGAGTTAATGCTCTCATTGTCATTTTGAAGTTTCAGCATTTGTTTTCAAAATGAGGAAAATATTTATATACTTCTTTTTCTCTAAAATGGGGAGCTAACTTAATATTCTTAGTAACATCAAAACATCAATTCGTATGTAAATTGGGGATGGACATTTCACTTGCCAGCTCTAATTCGTTTAATATAAATTAATATTCCCTTTCTTCCTTTCTCGTTCTCTCTGCAATTCTCTTTCTTCCTTTTCTTTTTTTTTTTGCATTTGCATTTGTTTCTCTCTTTCCTCTTTCTTCAACAGCATTTGATTATATTCTTTATGTAACCGCATTTCTCTCTCTCCTCTCTCTCTCTCTCTCTCTCTCTCTCTCTCTCTCTCTCTCTCTCTCTCTCTCTCTCTCTCTCTCTCTCTTTACTCTTTACTCCTTCTGCAAATGCATTTTCCTCTTTCTCTGTCTTTAGCTCAAGCTGTATTAGCTCCAATTCAATCTTTAAATTTTCAATCCTTAATTTAGAATATGATACATAATGTCTAATGAAATTCAAATCACATTTATCAGGAACTCTTTTCCCACTAAATATTGTGCCAAACTTTGTTTATTGCTTGCTTTGTTAAAGACGATTTTGCCTCAAAAAGATCATATTTTCTGGCAAACAGAAGTAATTCATTTTTCTTCAAGAATTCGTTCTGCTACTGAGTAAGATTTGAAATAAAGGTCTCCTATTTAGATGACATTGCAAAATGCATGTTTATTTCACTAAATATTTCTAAAATGCAAAAATAATACCTGTGATTTAGAAAATTCCAAAACAAGGTGAAACTAACTTTCAAGCCAAATTTGCCGATAGGTTTTTGCATAAATTTGTATCCTGAACTAGTCACAATTTTCTGGTATGAGTCTTACACTCTTAAAACAAGTAACATAAAGGAATTAAAGACGACAAGCTTTGTACAATTTAACAAATATTTGATTTACCTACAATTCAAAGTGAAAATTAGAAAAGGGAAACTACATTAGTACTAAGTAAATCCAGAAATAATCCAAGCATTACAGACACAAAACCTAATAATTTAAAATGCTGAATAAACTTCAGTACAAGTACTGAAGAAATCCAGACCTGAAGGAGATGTCGTATCTGTTAAAGTTTATAGAGTGCAGCGGTATCAACAGTCTGTTGCTGAATCACAGTAGTATAATTCCAGAATGAATTCTGTATAAATTCCATTGAATGTCATTATCCAAGTGTTTTATCAAAGCACTTTGTATTTCCAGGGAAAACAAACACTTAAACCCAATAATTTTAAGAAATAAAATTCAGCTGATCGAAAATTCCGCCGAGACATCGCTGCTAAAAAAGAAACAATATGTAGATATAAACATTGCTTATGTGTCCTTACCATCCATAGATGCTTCATTTGCATTTACAACATACAGAAACCGTCTGACAAAAAAATGTAGAGGAAAATATAAATGGATGATATTTTTAATCTCGAGTGTTAAAAATACGGGGGTATGGATTTTATTTATTTGTCGTATATGGTTATTTAATGGGTGTGACCTATTACCATCTTTCTCAAATAACCAGCCTGTTCTACTCATTATAATCCCTACAAAAGTGCAGAATGGTTAATTTGTACAATATTCATAAAATTAGTCGTAAAAACGAAACGTAGCTACTAGAATTCTTCGTTTCCATGTCGACTTTTTACCACTTTTGGTGTTGTGTTTAAGATTAATACCCACCATGAGACATATGTAATGGATTCTTACAAAGTTGACGAGGGTGTGGTATTTGCCAACAGGATATTGGATCTGTACTGTGCAGATGCTAACAGTGACTTTGTACCACGTGTCAACTAATATGTGTGCCTGATTGGTGTTAACAAACCCGCGTATACCCTGAAATATAATCTTAACAGACAACTAGAAATCTATATTTGATACCAGCCTTATGTACCAATAGCTACTGGATGCCAGCTTAGAATGGTAGCAGTTACAATTGAAACATTTTGGTCTCAGACTAGTCATACGGTAATGAAAACGCTGAGCGATCGTTTCTGTAACGAATAAATAAGATTCGCTGACAAATCCAGCGAGGGTTGCATTTTCTGTTGATTATATTTCAGCTAAAAGGAGATTAATCTCAACTTGTATTCGGCAATAATGCACATGCTTTTGTAACTTCTTTAGGACGAAGAGGAGAATGATCTTTTCAGAAAATATTCAATGGCATAATGGGTATGTTTGATTGTACATAATGGCAGGAACTAATAAAGCACAATCGCCGGAAATTTTAATATTTTCTTGAAATATATGATTGCATCGCAATTGCACAAGGAAAAATACTACTTGGCTAGAATTGCATTTGCCTGCTGCTCATAAAGAAAGTCCATTTAGCAATAATAATCCTTGGCAGATACTATTATTCTAATAACAATGATGTACTCTTATTGTGGCCGACTGAAAAACAATAATTGTAACCAATGATATTACTCCTGATTCGCCGCGACAATAACTCTTGCCCTTGGTGTTGCTGTAAGTCTAATCATAGCAACAATTATATTTACATCAATAAGAATTTGTGCCGAATCTATATCAGTAGCAGTTGGTGCCTCTGATGCTGTTGGTAAAGTCATTTCAATACAACTTCATTCACGAGTACGTATCTATTTACAATCATTATGAGCTATAATTGGCTGTAGCCAATAATGTAGGAACTATCCAATCCACCATGCAAGTGCGAGGTAGGGAGTACAAAGGGATGAGGACCATACTAAGTGGAAGACCAACATTTTCATCAAACAGTTTTTGATTAGGTAGGGTACCATTTTGTTAAACCATGGACTGATATGGAATGTTAAACACGTTAGCAAAGTACGCGAGTCATGTCAGTTCGGACTATGTTTCCAACATTATTATTGTCAACATTTCAAGACTTTCCTCTCAACCTTCGTATCTTGACTTGGGATTAAATTTCCAATCAGAAGTTCAAACGTTTTAATTGCAAAACACTTGATACTCTCAAGCCTGAAAGTTTGCAGAGAACGGCTATGATGAATGTTCCAAACAACTATAAATACATTATGTCAGTTTTACCTTAAGCGTAGTATTTTAGATCCGAATTTAGTATTCATGGTCATTATAATCTGAATCATGAACCTCAAACCTCGCCACGCATACCAAAATAATAAATGCAATGAACAAATATAATTGGAATATAACGCAGTAATGAATACTTTATGCCAGATTTTATTTGTCGTATTTTACGCAGGGAACATGCCAACTGCCTGACAACAATCGACAATCTTCACCCAGATAAGCAAGTATCGAATTACAGCAAATTATTTTATGGAGACCTTTACGGTGCGTATGACCAATGCAGAATAAAATTTGGGCCAGAATCATACGCGTGCTGGGTAAATATAATTACTATTCAACCATAATTGTATGACAATGTCCGAGGCTGATTATATTAGACTATTATTAAAATTCCTATATACTACCATTTCATTTGTCTTGAACTGACGCATTATCACACATTGAAGCGCACAATAATTTCTGTCCAATCATTTCCAAATATGTCACTTGATAAAGCTTTATTAATTTCTACGTGAAACATTGCTAAATCTAATTAAAATGTCTACTACATTTAGTTGAATTTCGACTTCGCTATATATTGCCGAAATAATTATCAATTTACTGTGTGGCGTAAATGAATGCTATGAACCAATGTCGCAGGAAAGGGAACAAATAATCGCATTATTAAAATATATTCTTAATTATCATAAGTTTGTGTGTTAGATGGAGTATTAAAAATTGTAAGGAAATGCATGTGTCCGAGCGTGCGCTAGAACGTAAGTGCTGTCTTAAATCCAACTTAAAAAATCGTATATGGCTTTGAAATAGTCTAGCAATAATAATTTTTCTTCAGTGAATTTATGACGAAATGTATAATTATTTATTAGAAACATAACTGATTCAATGTAAGTTGTAATGAATGTATAATTACAATTTAATTATCGAAATCTACACTCTTATGTGCCTAAACATGTAACAGCATAATTCTGTGATTTTTTGCAGCAAATGTACAATCAAGGTTATACATACAATAATGTATGCCACACCTTGTGGTGCTATCTGCCCTCAATCGAGAAATGCACTGCAATGTATGCAGGTGATCATACGATTTGCGGCAATAATGAGGTAACAATAGCCAATGATTCAATCAATGAGGAACAAAAATATATACACACACACGAACAATGTATATTTAATAATCCAACATATGTATTCACTTTTCATGATATCGAAATTATTGTGTCGAGTTTTCGTCCTATAAATGAAAGTCGTACGAGTGACATATCTAAATGATAAAATGCATTTGTTATGTTTATATGTACGTATCACATACAAATGTTCACGGAAAATCGAGCAAAAAAGTTAAGATTGATTACAAAAAGATAACATATGAAGATAACTATTCGCATACCTCCTCAGTGAACAAACTGTGGATCTGCAGATAGTTAACTTACTGACAAGCCTTTGAAAACTTGATAATTAGTATATTTTTCAGCCAATATTTAAATTTATATTTATTACATATTTAGTCCAATAATGATGTAAATGCAAGAAAAATAGAGCGCTACAAACATTACATTAATATCTCCTTTCTAAGTGAAAAGACAACATTGAAACGCGTGAGTATACTAATCTAAATGGCAAACCAGATACGTAATTCAAACATTACAAGTTGTCAGCAGTTGATAGAAGTAATTAGTTTACTGTACGTACATTTGTTACTAACCGACAGTTTATGTTTAACTTCCATCTCGCTCCGATTCTCTGTTGGTTGGTTTGTTAGTCAGATTTGCATGTAATGTTCAGAATCAACGTTGCGTGTTACACTCTTTCTTCATGTATCTTCATGTACTCTAGCGATTGCTTGCGATAATATTCCAGAGAGAGAGAGAGAGAGAGAGAGAGAGAGAGAGAGAGAGAGAGAGAGAGAGAGAGAGAGAGAGAGACGGGTGGCGAAAAGAAGAGACAGACAAAATGAAAGAGAATGTAAAAGTGATCTAATGAAGAAAAACTGGTATGTTGACTAACCAAATATTATAAAGCAAGAGAGGCAGAAAGAAAGAGAGATATAAGCACATTTTGTTTTAAAGTATCTTTTTAAAACTTATTACATGCTAAAAAGCAAACAAAATAAGTCATCAAATAAATGTGTCATCCAGCCAGGGTAGTTAAAATAACATCTTCCAGTCTTTAGAGAATGCTGAAACATTGATCTTATTAGTCACGTTTAGCACTTTACAAAATTGAATGTATTCTGTATACATACCATTCTTCTTCTGTGGGACTTGGTGTAAGTTCATGTTGAGTAAATTTCATCTGTCTCTAATTTTTCTGTAAAATCTGGTGAATACACTAAATTAAAAATATACGATACAAAGCACACTGCTTTCCAATCTATGGTGTGTGTGTGTGTTTTTTGGTTTAGTTTATATATGAGTGTGTAACAAACAAAGTTGCATCTATAGTACTGTACCAGTTTAGTAAACCCGCATCCATTGTTTCGCTCTTAAGATTCTTTAATACACTTTTTTTTTAGACAGATATGGAAACGGAACTTAGTATTTACAACAGACGAATTCCTCTAAATTATTTGGGCATTATGTGTTTCTTTTTATGAAATGATATAATTGTTGTTATGCACCAATCCGTTGTGTGCGTGTGTGTGTGCGTGAGATAGAGTTAGATTAAACGTAGTTTTATCAATTCTTGTCATTTCGCTACAATGTCTGCAATGTAGCAGTTGATAAAGATGTCTAACAATGCAACTAGAAATGCTGACCGCCAAGGAAAGCAGCTATTAGTAACATTTTGATAAGTCGTTGGTATTACTTGACCTTAGATCGAACGTGACACCTTCCGTACCTGAGGACCACTTAGTCCACCGTAGCGGTTAAATTATTGGGCAAGTAAGAGGATTTATACACTGCAATAAACATACGTGTCAACAGAGATGCTATATGGAATGCAGTTGCTTTAACAAAATGAGAGCCTAATTAATTAATATCTTCTTCATTCGCAGAGTTCAAAATCGCATCCTTTTTAATTAAATTTTATGCATTTTTCCTAACGTTTCAAAGATAAATATGAAAATTTAACAAAAGGGACCCAAAATATGTATCTCTTTACGCCAAAACAATTACTGAATTAATCTCGTGCATCGGTATGAATATAAAAGCGCAGAACACATGGGAAAGTTATACACATTAGGTATGCTTGGTTAGAAAGTATGCACTCTGCAAAAGTGATTGACTTTCATTGACGCAAAGTCTCATCCCTATTCGGACAATTTGCTTTGGCATTTTCACCATGGCAGTACAGATTTGTAATGTGTGTCAGCTGAATTATAAGGTTAAATTAAAATGGTTAAAGGATACCTGTTATGAGAGATATGTACATTAATTTAAATATTAGCAATTCTTTTCTTCCTAATTCTCTATATTTATACTTCCAGTGGTGTGTTCTGGGAGAATGCGTTACTGATGTGCATGCACACACAGCATTAGGTAAGGTGTTAAGTGCATTACTGGAATTATAATTAACAACGCAGAAATAGTGAGCAGCATTTAAGTTAAGTGAATCAAATTTCGTCCTAATATAATGAGTGATATGTTGCTTTCCTTCAGTCCAAATGTTATAGTCGTGACTAAAATTTGAAGTAAAATAGGTTTCTTCAATAACACTAACTTGTTCATAATTTAGTCTAACAAATAAGACCCTCATATATTTATTTCCTAGGCATAAAAATTATAATATTAATGTGTCCACTTATGTGGAAGTCAGATAATAATGATCTCTCTTTAAAATTTTATAATTCCTTCAGATTCCGTTCATAAAAAAGTTACTACTAATGAACGCTTTGGCAATTTCAAATTGTAGCTGTGAAGAGACTATTAATCTGTGTCCGTAGCATTATTTAGTGTGTATCATGGAATAAAGACGCTTCATTCAAATGAATCCCTTCATTAAAATTGTTGCCTGATCATTAAACGGCAAAGAATATAATCATAATCATGTATGTGATTTTTTATGTTTATTTGTTCAAATTCAATTATTTGAACATGTATAGTTTAAGAATGATGTCAGTTTCTTAAATCGATTTTTTAACGTTTGGAGATATAATTTATTACATTTAGGCTGCGCTTTATAGTTTGGGTTAGACGTCCGATTCATTCGTTACTATTATACATTAAAAAAAAAATATATTGGTTTTTTAAATTGCATTTAGGATTTTGTCTAGATTCAATCCCACATGAACTCAGTTATGTTCCATAAATAAATCTTATTACAGTTTTAATAGTCATCAAAATGGTGTTAATATTTAAAATATATGACGCATTTTAGATTTCAGCAGATTCATAGGTCAAAGCCGATCTACACCCCGTGACTGTAGAATTTTCTACCCACCCGCCAAAACTCATGTTTATGCAGTATACGTTTTACACAGTTGCAACCAAATTTTTGCGATATGCAAATATTAATTTTTTCGAAATTTAATTTCTAATTCCTTGGTTGATTGATTGATTGACTGATTGATTGATTTATATTTTATATTTATATTTTTATATTTTTATATTTTTACGGCGCACCAACTAAGACACCGTTAATAAGTTGCAACCGCAGATTAAACTAATTTCATCTTTGACATGCGGAATTGTGGAAACTCGACAATTTTGCACATTAAAACAAGATTGCGTAAACAGATTGTCAAAGATTGATATACACTAGCTAATAGTAATTCGATGTTTCTCACTGCATGTAAGTCCACTAGCTGTTCTGGATCACTAACATCTCGGTTTCGTATCTATGTAGGGATTTGTCGTTTGTTATCCATTTCCTCCAACACAGTTCCTAACTCCCGCATGCTATTTATTACAACATCGATAGACAGCGAGTGCAGGTTTGAACAAACACATATTCATCAATGTAACCATAGCTAGTATATTTTACCAGCTTTGCATAGAACACCTGTTACTATCGATATATAAACCGCTGCGGTAACCTGGTGGTTAGAACGTCAGCCTAGGATGCAAATTGTCGTGGGTTTGATCACCAGCCAAGTCATACCAAAATCGTATAAAATTGGCACTAATAGCTGTCTCGCTTGGCGCTGAGCATTAAGAGGTTGGTGTCAGGATAATTATGTTTCAACTAGGATATTGGCACGCGAGACACTCAGGTGTCACCGTAGTAATGAAGATCTGACCATTCCGTTTCACAGTTGTTTAAAGCCAAAACATTATATAACTCTGTGACAATAAGCCCTTTGAGCTCCGCTTATGGAACTGCCGATAATTGCTCGATAGGTTCAGTTGACCTGAGTATCTGAGGTAAGCCTTGGAAAGTCTGACATAAATTTGTATCCCATTCGTAAGATTCGTTTATCCACGAGAAGATCGGCAGTCGTATACTAGAATGGATGCTAATGACCGTGCGATTTCAGCGAGTTATGCCGTGTGACCGTGTTCAGGTCAAACGTTAGGAATCTTTGTCGGTCACCAACGATATTCTCCAACTAATCTAATCACTCATTAATTCCATGTCATGATCACTTAAGTGAAGATCAGTATCCTTATAGGTAGCGCAACAATCAGAGAGAACTAAGATCGAGTTATTCACATTAAGACCAATGCACTGTTCTGATTAGATACTTGGCAAAGTCTGTAAGCCCTTTGATCTTCCACTATTCCCATCTCTGGTTGCAAGTTTCTTCACTTGTTCCATGGTTTCCACGATTGTCACTACAAGATCTATTTTTGATCTGATCACCTGTGGAAAGGTTCGAAGTTCGAAGCCCGCGCTGAGGTCTTCCCCTGAACTCCTTGGCGACTGTAACATTTTACCAAATCATAACACGCAAACCAGTACAAAAGTGAATTTCAAATTCATAGTCATCGCCGCTTCTACGATAACATAAAAGCACATTACAATATCATGAACGGCTTGTATACTGACTCCATAATCCATGATTCCTTATATTTAAATCTCATTTTACAAAACTCCCGACATGGCATCTGCTGCTTCAACTCTTCATCTTGGAAGTATTTAGTACATTTAATTTCACACACTTAGCACATTTATCTTCAGTGATTCCACATAGTATAATGCAGAAATGATGCTCTATTGAATTTATCGTTTGTGACCTTCGCTGCTGCCTGTATATGGAATAATTGTTTTAACGTCATCACTCGCTTATTTGCTACGTGTTTCATTGTCTACACAAAGTAGCATATTAAACGTAAACGACTTTTCATTTTTTGAACAATGTCACACAAGGACATTTCCATTTTCTACAAAAACTAAAATGTCTGCCACTGCATTTACCAAACAATTAATAATTGTAGCAATTGTATAGTCAAACTATTATCGATTATGTTGCTAAACCCATAAATGCTATATCGTTTTCACTAGCTGATATTGTCTTTTTCAAAATGAATGTCGTTTATGTTAGCGTTAGAATTGGTTCCTCCGAAAAGAAAAAATACTAATCATATCGCACACGCTCACATATGACGAGCTCGTTATCATTTCTGAAGTTATGGCGTGTAAAATTGCATTAACTGAACCCAGATATTTGAATATAAAACACTTATTATGGTGTTACTTAATTAAATTTTGCATCATCTGCATAATTATATTAGGTATATATATATATATATATATATATATATATATATATATATATATATATATATATATATATATATAAAGTAATGATGTATGCTCTAATTAAGGTGTGATATAGCATTTTGTTGTCAATGTGAGACCATACTACTTACCTACCAAAACACTAAAAAACATAATAATCCAGTACTATAAACATAAAATCTCCAGAAACAGGGCACCAATGTAAACACTTTCACATTCTTTTTTATATACTTAACTTCCTTTCTGTTATACATGTAAGGAAATCAAAACATATGAATGCCTCTTGAAACATATGTTAAAAACATGCTAAGTCTATATCTAATTATATTTCAGCTAAATGCCCTTACGGAGACCAATTGCATTTTAGATACCTTGGATTCACATGTATAGAATTGATGAAGATCAGTCCCCAGCAATGTTACACATTTTTTATGAGGATCCACTGCTGTGATTTGTGTTCTAAAGCAACAAACAGTACGTCATACTTTTATTAATGTTAATGCTTATGTTACTTCCAGTAGATATCATTGCGTTGTAACTAAATATTTAAGATTTGAATCTTCATTAAGGCTAGCATGGTGCTTTCTGACATTGATGTATAGGATTACTCGTATCGTATAAAAAAGTTTCAACAATTACAATTACTGGCTTTCGAGAGTTTCGATTGTTTACACACAAAAAGATATATTAAACATGTAACGGCAAAATGTTAAAGTGCTTTTACCTCAAGAGATACAGAAAATAAATGGTACCTTTCTTGAAATATACATTTAACATTGTAAAATTACTGTAAATTGAATATAAAATCCTTTTACTAGTTTGCAACACTTTAGATTATGTATATTAGATAAAGATGTAGTGTTGATTAAGATAGACATTGGCGGTGATCAAAAGCAAACGCAGATGCTTGTTGTGGTAGCTTGAATTGCATAATTTGCTTTGCTTGCTATATACGTGATGAGAACATAATTCCAAGTTGGGAATTAAAAGCAAATTCATGCTATATTCCCTTTACAATTTGTGAATAATGTTTCAGTAACTGTTTTGTAAGCCTGACGTCATTCACTAAACGACAACTCAATGTTAATGAACATTATTTCAGTTACTCACGTATCTATCGCCCAGCACCCTGATTTACAGTGTCGAGCTCTTCTGGGGCCATCATCACGATTCTGTCCGGTAACGTTGCATGTAGCATAAATCTATATTGCAAAATATGTATGTTAGTTTGTTTTTTTTGTTGGTTTTTTTTTTGTTTTTGTTTGCTTTTATATGATTGTACATATGGTTTATTATATATAAACTTTGGGAGGGTTATATGGCTTCCAAATCGTCAAAAAGCTCTAGTGTAGTCATATATAAAGTAACGATACTACTACTACTACTACTACAACTACAACTACTACTACTACTACTACTACTACTACTACTACTAATAATAATAATAATAATAATAATAATAATAATAATAATAATAATAATAATAATAATAATACCGTGCTGCATTGGAGTCCTCTCAATCAAAATGGTCAATCTTCTGAGGTATATTCTTCAGTAGACTTGTACAATTTGTTACCAAATCTCCATGATGCTAGAGACGTAACATACAAACGAAGTACAGTAGTTCTCATGCACTGAAACATTTATCGCAATAGTGTTATTTTAAAACGTTTTAAGAAATTTCGGAGGAATGTTTTATTCAATACTAATTGTGAATGTAAACATTTACATCGCAAACTTTCTCTTTGCTAACCGATTGTACGCAACATCTTTCGTTATCTAGTAAGTGTCACATGTTCCTTTTACCTGGTTTGATTTACATAGTTACCTTGCAAAAAAACGAGTGTTTTACGAAGCCAAGTTTTTCGCTAGGCAAGTTGCATAAGACTGGATTAGTTTGTATTTTATATTTCATTAAACTTTGAAACTAACGAGAAGAATTTGCAGCCTGAAAATTTTATATGGACAGGTCAATGACACACTCGATGCCAACACTTCCTAATCACTAATGCAGATTAAAAATACAATTCTGCATTATTGTTGTCACCTGCTAGAACCTCTTCTTACCATGTAATATTGTTATCTCATTTGTCTATATATATATATATATATATATATATATATATATATATATATATATATATATATATATATATATGTGTGTGTGTGTGTGTGTGTGTATAAAGGGTGATTGAGTGACAGAGATAATTAGACAGATTGTCATAGTGACATCTATTTATAAATATTTTTTGCCTTAATGTATATGTTTGTCTATCTATCTCTCTCTACGTCTATATATATATATATATATATATATATATATATATATATATATATATATATATATATATATATATATATCTGTTTAATGTTTCTGCAGACTATTCAGGATTATTCTAAAGACTTTCGAGGCGTATGTGAATCCTTATTTTGTGATATTGGCACTGGTTGTGTGCATATTATTGCTGCTGACGGAACCCCATGTGGGCCAGGAATGGTATGTGTTCTAATTGTACTAAAATGAACAGAAACCATTGCAATATATGTTTTTGTGAACTTTGCCTTTCAAATATTTTAAACTTTCAAAGCATTTTATTTTGCTGTAACATTGTTTGAAATTAATACTCCTTCTAAGCAAATTGGTATGAAGAACTTCCTAACGGTACAAAGAAATATAGAAAGTCGTTGTTTACTCCAATGAAGAAAATAACAAATAACAAATCATGTTGGAATTCTTAATATCGTATAGTCAGTTTTCGTACCGCGCAAGAATGATAGCATTTGGCTTGACAGAAAGGAACAACTTTATAAGTTGTCGTATGTTTCCAATGGCATATTTACAATTCTAGAGCAAATTGCATGTTTCCTTCTCTAAAGAATGCAAACTTAGCTTATATAAATAAATACATATTGTATATTTGTGTTTGGATTATTTTAATTCATTTCATTTTCCGTAACCAGGTTGGTCGTTTGGGAGCTACTGATGATTTGCAAATGCCGAATATCAATGCATATGCAATCTTTGATATTATCTTTATAGCTTGTTTTGTCTTCTTTTTACTCTCCCTGTATGAATGTCTTTTGAGGCCAGTTGCGCGTGAAACATGACCATAACATCTTAATGTGTGTTTCTTTACGGTGAGGAGCATATTCTCTTAAGTTCAAATTTGACCTTGAAATCTAATGCGCATTTCTTCATCATAGACGTGGTCAATAAGATTTTCAGGATCATTTAGTAATATCTTATCTCTAAGGCATGCAATTTTCTCTCAGGTGCTACTGTTAGGATCCCTGTCTCACATATATGAATATTGACATGACGAGATATTTCCTAAGCTTGACCTTGGACACAAGCGTGATGTTGATATCCTTCGAAATATAATTCAGCCTAGCCAAAACAGATCTTGTTTGCGCAATCCAGGAAAGAGCTTCAAGTTTTGAACCATCATCAAAGGCAATGGCACCTAGGTATAAAATGCCTATACCACTGTCCGGCTTTTTGTCATTCACCATTTATGTTGGGGGGTGAGTGTTGGGAGGAGCCGTTGTTGTTAGTCATTATCTTGGTCCTTTCATCATTGATCTCCAACTAATTCCTCAGTGATGCTTGGCTGAGACGGTTCACTATGGTTTCCAATTATTGATCATCTTTTAAGCGATCGTTATAATAACCGAAACACAAGTTGATGCTCCATTTTACTCCAGCACTGACACTGTCCTCGTGGTCTTTAAAGGCATCCTTTCCAGGTATATGTTGAAGAGAGTGGGCAAGAGCAATCAGCTTTGTCTGACTCCAACTTTGATTCTGAACATGTGAAACCATTAAAGAGAAATGCGCTAAGCGCCAAGCCAAGCATGTTGTATATGGTGATTATTAGTTTAGAGTTTAGTTTGTATATCTGCATGATTTGCTGCAAAGCTGCATATCAGACCTTGTTGAAAGATTACTTGAAGTCAGTGAAGACAAGATATAGATATTGTTGGTGCTGCATAAAATTTTCACTGAGGATTCTAAAACTGAAGGTATGTTTTGTGATATTACGCCTTGCTCTGAAACCTGCATGGTCTTCAGCAATGATGTGCTTTGCTTGTAGTTTCAGTATTTTGATGACGATATTAAACTAAACTCTACATGTGTGACTGATGAGGCAGTTTCTAGCTAATTTTGACATTGTTGTAAATTGTATAATTTCTTTTATTAAGAGTGATAATCAAAACCTGCATCTCAGCTGTCAGATTTTGCAGAAAATGTTATGCCTTTCTAATGTTATTATGGTTCAGAATTTTATTTACTTGCTCACATTAGCTCTATAACCAGCTTTCTATTGCTTCAACCATCTTCAGTTTTCACATGAGGTAGATGACATATTCTGCGACCCATGGCTTCTTGATCCTCCGATGCTGGCCAAGGATATTGCTGACTGGTTATTATTGCCATGTAGAAGATAATGATCAGAGAGTTTATGCTTATGTCCTGAGCACTCAGACTTGTGAGTGGTGCAATTATGCTGCCTACCGATGCTTCCAATTCTTGTGTCTCCTTTGAATCTTTAATGTTTTTTTAAGATTATTCCACATCTTAAACTCTCTTGGCCTATGGTCTTCCTTAGAAGACATTTGATATTCATCATCAGCAAGTCATGGGCTATTCTTATGATGGATCCTGGTAAGGTAACTATTTTAACAATGTTAACGATGGGTTTGAAGCACATCCTCACAAAGATGAAGTCAACCAGGTTCTGAGGATTTCCATCTGGGCTGTTCCAGGTCGGTCTTATAAATAATTGGTGGGCCAGATGTGTTCATCAATAATGTTAGTGTAGGTGGCAATGTCCAAGAGTTTGAGTACTATCTAACTGGGTTTTTTTACTGAATGAACGTCATACTTCTCTACAGTTTGTTTGAACGTCTTTTAATACCTTGACATTCAAGTCTCCATCCAGTACCCATCTATAACTAGAATATCTTTCTTGGGTGTCTGAGCTATGATAGTCTTAATCTGACCATATATTAGTACAGACGCAGAAACATTTCGCAGGATCGCTCTCATGCAACAGATACAGTATACATAGTTCAAAGTGATCAATGATTTTGAAACGATACCTGAAAAATAATTTGTGTAAGAAATATACTGGAAATAAGTACCTGCTTGAGTTTGCTGTTTTAAAATATATATAATGGTGGGGTATATCAGACTCATGACACGACACCCCCCATATATATATATATATATATATATATATATATATATATATATATATATATATATATATATATATATATATATATATATATATATATATATATATATATATAGATTCACAAAAATGATTGCCTTAAGAACTCAATGATAGCGGAGTACGATAACCGCTTTTATATGGCTCCATAATTTTACTGATATTTTGTCTTTATTCTGTGAGCTGTAGAAGAAAACAGCGGAGTAGCAGACGGTAGATTTGCAAATAGTTAATAATGCCTAACTTATGTTAAAATTCAGACAAACCTGCCAGTCCATAAAAATTACCAAATGGATTTAATACCAGATACTGTCACAGCTATATACCTTAACTAACTGATGTTCATATAAACCATTCTAGCTTTTAGATAAATATCATTCTCGTTTGTCCTGTATGTAAATTTGCATGCATATCATTTAAGCTATTAACAAATGTACTGAACATAAAATGGTAGATGCAAAACTTGTAGACAGCTATGTTGTTTGCATGCAAATTTACATACAGGACAAACGAGAATGATATTTACACACCTTCCAATTTGGACTATATTGCATTTAATTCAGGTTGTAGTTCACCGATATTTTTTTTTATTTTGAAAGATCTCTGAACACAGTGCAGAAGACAAAAAAATAAAAACAAATATAATTTGTTAATCCTGCTTGCAAATTATTTATTTATTTGTCTGGAAAGTTGTAAAATTGATTTAAGTACCACCAGTGTTAATATATTGTCACTCCTATAATTTCTTTATGCAGTGGTGCTTTCAATCTAAATGTGTGATGTCATCCTCGGCCCCACATGGCTCTGGTTTGTACAACTCTGAACACGCACATACAAAAACAATGGATGGATGGATGGATAATTTGGAAGGATGGATGGATGGATGGATGGATGGATGGATGGATGGATAGATAGATAGATGGATAGATAGATAGATAGATAGATAGATAGATAGATAGATAGATAGATAGATAGATAGATAGATAGATAGATAGATAGATAGATAGATAGATAGATAGATAGATAGATAGATAGATAGATAGATAGATAGATAGATAGATATATAGATAGATAGACAGAAAGATCCATTTACTGCGCATGTCTCCTTTATACCATTAATAGCAAACATATAGCGCTAATTTGTATTAAATAAAATTGCATATTCAAAACTACATTTAAACCTTCCCAGAGAATTGTTACAAAGATGATGTTAGTTGATATGTTGTATTTCCGTCATTGAGTCAAGAAATAATGAAATAAATATTTGAAGCTGGCATTAGTTATCCAACCTAACTCTTACGTTCTACATGCAAACGATATTGGACCTGGCAATGAAATTCTTCCTTAGAATGAAGTCGCTTAAACATAATAATTAGATTTAAATTTATAGCTTAAGTTATGGACACGAGCTTCATAAGTTTACCTTTACAGTGCGGTTATAACATTTGTTCTAGTATGCAAAAGCATTATCATTATGCGGCTGGCGATCGGTATCTCATTCAAAACTTTCTACTAATTAAATGATAATTTCTAGAGGATGTACAACATAAATGCCAAACCTCTGAGCTATTTATGTCGAATGTTTATATTACAGAACCAGTAAGTGTTGTCTTTATTATTAATACTAATCAACTTGAAATGACCAAACAAATATCCAAAATATCATAAGGATCACTGATTACTGAGCAAGACTAAAACTTTATTTAAAAATAAAAGACTCAAAATACGTATTTTTGGGGCATATAGTAGGTGGCATAGCCATATAATCCATGCCTTTCTAACCGGTATTTGCATAGAAAGCATCGTTTCTTTTTATATACGTTACTATTGTCGGGAGTAATATTCAGAATTTATTACATATATTAATAGGCCACAAGAAGTATTCACTGATTGTGCAACACGTTTCACATCTTACTGGACATATTTATAGGTTAAAAACGGCTTATGTTGCACTTTTTTAATTACGTAGTTATTAAAATGATACGGCTTTTCAGAACATGGACATTTAATGAACATTATCCTCCCAATAACGTTTCTTTTGACAAACATATTTAATGATTGATATAACTTTTTCCGAACTCATTCTATTTTTATATCATGAGAAAAAAATACATTTATAACAAAATATTTTCAGATCATTGCTTGTATGGCGATGCAATTGGCCGTCTAAGTACCGGCAAAACGTGCGCTGATATCATCCGTGACGATCCTCCTTACTGCTACGATTCATATTATTCAAAGCAATGTTGTACTTCGTGTGGAAAGCTAGCCACAAATTATACAGGTTGTAAATACATTTATTTTTTTCTTCAGTTCCAACTAAGATTTATCATCAAAAATCCCAATATTTCTCAAATATTTATGTTCAGCTGCCACTTGCAAAGATGCTCTAATATATCAGCGTTTTACCACTGTTATACTTCTGAAATTCACATCAACTGTTCTATAGCTATATCTGCAAAATGAGTGGTTGTTTTAAACCTTTTGGGGATATAAATAATTGTTCGCCTTTTCGCCGTCCATGTATATAAAATAAAAAAGTGTATGTAGAAATTTACAAATAATGAGGTATCTTTGAATCATACTAAAATAGTATTATTATGATAGGATTCTTATCATAATCTTCTTCTCATTTCCTGCTATGCGAAGGAATTACGCATCTCTTATGAGCGGGCTCGGTCCATCATTAAAGAGATAGAGAAAAGGAGAAAAAGGTGTAACAAATGATAATATAGACACAGCTACATTCCTTTGGGAAAACTGGGCTAGCGGAGAGGTACGGATCTGAAATAAATACAAGAGTTCTCATCTAGTTAAAGAGGGAAGCCGAACTGTTTATTCATATAATTGATTCAGAAGATATATAATGCTACATTCCAAAGATACACTTCACAAAACCTTTACATTGAAAAATACACAGAATGCACTACAATGGTTTTCTTTTAAGTTTACCAACTTCATATGTTGTAGTTTTCGGATTTTAGAAAGTGTTACAAATAATAGATCTGAATCAAACTAAAAATTATAAAATAGTTACAACTAATGCAGCAATCATTTTAAAGTTAAATATTTTACTTAATTTAGGATAAAGTACTAATTTAGAATAGATTACAAAACATTATTCTTTATTCCTAATAGATTATTTAAATGTCCAAATTAAATCTAAACAAGAAGTCTGTAACCATTTAACTTTTTACCATTATCATAAATACAAATATAAGTTCTTAAAACAATTGAACAATCCATTATGTTATAATATTTAGAATAAAAAGAGAACTCACATTAACATTGCTACTAGTAATGTTACAATAAACAAACTTTAACTTTCAAAGGTTATTATTTTCTAATAAATTTTAGAACATATTAGGTCTTACCTGTAATAAATATAAGAGTTCTCATCTAGTTGAAGCGGGAAGCCGAACTGAATGCTAACATCTTTTGGGGGCTTATTTATACTAGATCACGACACCTTCCAACCTTTTATGACAACGTCGTAGCTTTTTTGGGGAGGGCTAGCACACGCTCGGACTTCATGAGTGTTTCAACTTGCGAAAACCGGTTTTATCCCAAAGAACTGCTTATGTTTTACGTTTGTATTTCTGCCCTTGGATTTAACCTCCAATCCAAGATACTCAGATGGAGAATATGTCCAGAAGTTTTGCCATTGATTGTAAGCTTATTGAGTTTATACATGTACAATGCGCAAACTTGTACCAATTAGAGGCAGACCTTTTTTACCTTTTTTGAAGATTATTTGTTAAGTAAATTTACACATATAAGAATGAGACTTGCACTAGTTGTAAGAAAACAATCTTTACAATGACAGAATATAGCTCTACTAAAAAAGTTAATCTATATGTGTTTTAATTGAAATTTGTTCCGATATAGTTTAATGAAAATGAGTCCAAATAAAAGTTATTTTAATACAATTTAGAGAGATTTCTCATGTTTTAATTTATACTTACATTTTCCCTCATAACATCATTACATGAATGAAAACAATAGAAAAGTGCAAGGTAGGAAATCGCATTGATATAGGTCAATTTATTTTACCCATTAACATAATATACCTTGAGTATGCATGCGTTATGCAAAATACGGAGTTTTAAAGGAATAATAGTAATGTATGTGTTCCCATTTTCTTCAAAATGACTTGTCGTTTCATAGGCTGATAACTCAGTGACAGGGTAATAGCTTGTTTATGTCTGCATCCTGAAATTTATTTATCATATTGCTATGACAAACGATATGTTCTTTAATCATTGTTAATATATTTAAACTGAAATTTATATAGTTTGTTTTTGTATAATTTGCATATCAACGTCAATATTTACAAATTATTTATTAGTAGGAGGTGATGTTGATTGTCTTTGGATTACATCTCTACAAATCATGTAGGTTTTCAAGTTTGTAGATTGCAAATATTTCTTTCGCCAAAACAATTTTATGTTTCCGTTGATATATGCTTTGATAGCATAGCTAGTATTCTATTAAACCATTTATTTCAAAGCTTGGTAATGTTTTTTTTTGTACATAGAAACATGTATATGCGTTTATTCTAAGAATTGCTACATGATAACTTAGATAAAACTGATAAGGAACCAAATGATATTTTCTATGATTTTGTTTACCGTAAGCATACAAGTCGAAACGCAGTCCAGGTTTAGATATATTTCTGGAAAACAACAACGTATGGATTTAGCTTAGATGCAATTGTAAACTAATACTTTGGCTATCTTTTGATATGAAGGATGTCAATACGGCGATAAGGCCGTTTGGTGCTCCTCTCTGCAACTTGGTGTGAACCTGACATACTGCTCCGCGATAGAAAACAGAGAAGTATGCTGTGACACATGTGAAAGGAAAAAACTCTCGAGACCGGGTATGTATGATTTTCTTTTTCTATGCATTCTAGATCCTATAGACCTGTGTTTTCCAGCAAAAGATTATTGGTTATTCAAAAGAAACCTGAAAATGACAACTATTAGCAATCGTGGATCCGAGAAATGTTTTTGAAATTTAGAATGGGTTTTCACATCCGAAAGGTTGCAAATTACTGGTATATTAATTTAGGTTCACGCACATGTTATTTTCCACACACACACACACACACACACACACACACACACACACACACACACACACACACATACATACATACATACATACATACATACATACATACATACATACATACATACATACATACATACATACATACATACATACATATACACTTACGCACGAGTAATTTTAATTTATTAATTTATTAATTTAGGTTCACGCACGTTATTTTCCACAGACACACACACACATACATACATACATACATACATACATACATACATACATACATACATACATACATACATACATACATACATACATACATACATACATACATACATACATACATACATACATACAGACACACTTACGCACGAGTAATTATCATCCTGAATGCCAGTCATGGTTTCACGTCCAGGTAAAAACGTCTTAATTCCTCTGGTGAAGTACAAGGCTTTACCACTGGCCTACCTTTATATTTATTATATTACTAATTGCGATAATTCATTTAAAAAGAATGCATATTTTTAAATAGGTTACCCAATAATAACACATTAGGAGAACTATTACTACCTCATCAATATATACAAACAGAGATATGTGTTTAATCTAAGAATTGCTACCTTAATTACTTAGCTTAAACGTTTAAGGAACTACTTGTTACTTTCTATGATTTATACTGTACGCATACAAGTCGGAACGCAGTCTAGATTTACATATATTTTCGGAAATCTACAATGTATAGCTTTAGCTTACATATAATTGTGAGCTAAGTACATTTGCTCTACTTTGATATGAAGGATGTCTATACGGCGATAAGGCTGATTGGTGCTCTTCTCTGCAAACTGGTGTGAACCTGACCTACTGCTATTCGACAGAATACAGAGAAATATGCTGTGACACGTGTGAAAGGAAGAAACTCTCGAGTCAGGGTATTTATGATTTTCTTTTTGTATGAATTCTAGATCCTATAGACCAGTGTTTTCCAGCAATAGGTTATTAATTATTCCAAGAAAACCAAAAATGGACAACTATTAGCAGTCGTGGATCCGATAAATGTTTTTTGAAATTTAGAATGGGTCTTCACACCCGAAAGGCTGGGAATTACTGTTATACTGATTTAGGTTCACGCAGATGTCCTTTTCAACACTTACATACACATTCACATCCACATACGTGCAGATACACTTACGCACGAGTAATTTGCATGAGTGAATACAAATCATGTTTCACGTCCAGGTATCTACGTGCTAATTCTTCTGGTGATGTACAATTACTTTTCCACTGACCTACCGTTATATTTAATGCATTCTAAACATTTATTATTGGCTATTAATAAAATTGAAAAGAAATGCAACTTTTAAACTATAGTTGAAATATTCTTTATGTTTTCATATTTAAGATATTATATATTAAAAATTTGAATGAATAAAGAAACACTGAAATGTGCAACAGAACACTTAGACTATATCAGTAACAAACAACAATGCTTTTTGCGAGCATTTCAGATCGGATAAACCTTAATTCGTACAAAGTGTTTTCTTTTGTCACAAACACAGACACATGCACACGTACACATTAATTTAATTTGCTTACTTAGGTGGACAAGTGTTGCCATATCAGTATCATGACCTTTGGCCTTGTACTATGCGATTACCGGAAGGCTACATTTACATTTGGAGCATTCTAAACGTGTGACATGATCAACTGATTTAAAAAAATATACATCAGTTATGATGCTTATAATTACTCTAATATATATATATATATATATATATATATATATATATATATATATATATATATATATATATATATATATATATATATATATATATATATATATATATATATATATATATTTGTGATAACTCATTTAAATGTAATACATATTTATGAAAATTTTACCCAATAATAATAATACATTAGGAGAAATATTACTACTATGCCAAACCAGCCTTCCAGGGATAAAATTTGTTACAGAAAAATCTGAAGGTTATCTGCACATTAAGGAGGCAGTTTAATGGAGTGATTTCCTCTTGATACCGGAAATAGCGCCGAATTCAATGAAATCATCAATTACTATTTCCATTGTTCCGTGTAGCAGGATACCGACTTACAGAGAGGCCTCTAAATATCGTTGCATTTTCAAATTTTCTACCTTAAAGACTGTTGGAGGAGTTTTGTATTTGTAGAGGAATATACTCTATCTATTAGTAACCAAACTTGTATATACCGTGTGCAAAGATTTTGACATTCGGCGTTTATCACATTGCCATGTTCACATATTTAGTGCCCTTCGTACATACCTGAACGGAATGCGTCACCTCACATTTCTATAACCGTATTAAATGGGTTCAGACAGTGTGTGTGATAACGAAGTTTGGTATGACATTGTTGTAATTTTTCCGATACGTTACAAACAGGTACTTTTTTCTTAGCATTTACTGGTTAGTTCTATCCGTGACTCTGTACTGATTTTAATTGTGTCAAACGTCATTTGGCCTTTCGTACATATAATATTATCTTACCGTAAATATTATGAAATCCATATGATGGCCTGTATTGAAGTAACATTATGTGATTAATTTGAATATATTTAGAGACATTCAGGACAATTCCATAGTGAAACATTAAAGCAGTCCTGTTTGTTTTTCAATATATTCAAGGATATTGGCACATTATCAAATATAGGGTCTGGAGTTTATTGAAAACACTATTATTTTAGATTTTGGTGGAACTGTTAAGATTACTGTGGAACTAATTCACAATAATGTAAGTTCATGGTCAATGTTCTTTCTTTAACTTAGAGAATTAAATTGTTTTACAAACTTTGTGATTCAGATTAAGGACATAAAGTCGTAATAATATAACTTATACAGTTTTGGACATGGAAAGATACTGTAACAATATAACTGTACAGTTTAGGACATAGATACTGTAACAACATAACTTTACAGTTCCTGATATTAACATGTACTGTAACAATATATCGGTACAGTTTCAGAAATGTACATATACTGTACTAATATAACATTACAGTTTCCGACATGGATATATACGTTTCCACTCTATAATTGCTTTCACGCGACACTTCGTTAATTTTATCTGTATAAGTGGTCAAGTGGTCTTTAATACAGGTAAATTTTCATTTGAATTCATTCCAAATCTCAAATACTTTAACTGTACAGGTCACGTGTGCTCCTTCCTATGTAATTATCATAGCGCGCATCTTTGCAAAGACACTAGTGATTGATATTTGATTATAGTGACATGAATGGATTTCCAGGATACCCAGAATGCCAGGATTCAGATAGTAATATACCGTGTGTGTCACAAGAAAAAATCTGTATTCTTGTAGAAATAAGAGAAAAATACGGAAAATTAGACAGTATTTCAAGCGCCAGATATCGAGTAGTCTTGAAGTAACGTCCTTTTGCCATATTTGTAGTTCTCTGCATGATATTGGTAGGCTCAGCTATCCAATTTATACATCTGGTCGTCTGGTGGAAAGGACATTGCGTTCTGATAGTGTTCCAATGAAAGAAAAAAAACAACAGAAGACATATATACAATATTCAATTTTCTAGAGGATGATGATAACACTAGCAATGTAAAGGTATGTATGTCTAGGCATGGAAAAAGTAAGCTGAGTCGAATAGACAGTTTGAGCTGCTTAAAGAATCTGCAAAAAGCTGGTCAAGAAGCTGGCAAATCGAGTGACATGGATCAGTCAAGAGGTAATACAAGAATTGACGATTATACAACTAAAGGCCAAGATGAGTTGAAACCAACATACACATATTGCAACATAAAAACAATTGTTTTATCTGATTGATTTATGATATTTTTACGGCGCACCAGCACCATAATGCTATTTAGCGCCAAACAATTTTATATCCTTTTACATTTAAAACTGGTCAAATAATTTTATCGACCAGCGATTGGAAACCATATTTGTCTGAAACAATTTGTAAAAGATGAAATAAATGTACAATTATTATGGAAGAAATGAAGAGAATTTAGAAAGGATATTGTTCGTGAGGATGAGAAGGTACACATTAAGGTGAGAAAATTAAACGACTTGTATCGAGCTTTCACAAGGCAAAGGAGTCGGAATTACGTTTGACATCTGACCTACACCTAATGGCAAATGTAACAAAGAGCCAAAGATAATTGAAAAGCTACTCGCGGTACAAAAAAAATTGAGAAAGTATTTGAACAGATTCGTTGAATTCATTTCCAAATTACAAACTTCATACAGCTGTACTGTTAATATGCAAATATTACCAAATCTTCTTGCCCATCTTAGAATACGTCAGATTGATTGATTGATTCATATTTTTTTACGGCGCACCAGCACTATGAGGCTATTTAGCACCAAACATAATGATATATCTTTTTTCATTTACAACTGGTAAAAAAATTGTATCGACCAGCGATTGAAAACCAAGCAGTT
Source organism: Potamilus streckersoni (assembly GCA_016746295.1). NCBI lineage: Eukaryota > Metazoa > Mollusca > Bivalvia > Unionida > Unionidae > Potamilus > Potamilus streckersoni. The sequence goes on along the minus strand of JAEAOA010000854.1, from coordinate 428,843 downwards.
AACAGTAAAGCGATAAATTTGGTAACGAGGGTAAATAATTAAAAGTTTCCCTATCAACGGGGAGTGCAAATGTATGATAACGAAACTATATGATTGGTAATTAAAATCTATCGACTACATATATATAACACAAAACTGAACAAGGTGATAAAATAAAAGCTATAACTTATGATAAATGTTTCCTTCTTGAAGGAAGTCTATAATGTTGGTAATTCTAACTGTATCAAAGAGCTCCATCATGTCTTGCACAACGTAGTAATGGTTACGCATAGGTTGAAGATCGAATCATTCCAGCAGGTGAATGGTTCATTACAAGCTATGCACTCTGGTAGGTCTTCTCCTTTTAGTATGTAGGAGTGGGTTCAATGAGTATGACCGAGTCGAATTCTTGCAATGATTTCCTCCTCTCTGCAGACGGATCTGTAGGAAGAGGTCCATTCTCCTACGAATGGCTTGATGGCATGAAGTTTGTTATTCACGGCATCATTCCATGATGCCTGTCATTTCTGGTGTAAACAGTCTATGATACAACGTTTAAAATCAGTATATGGTGCTTTAAAATCAGTTGGTTCTAGTAATAGGGCCATTTTAGCAGCACGGTCTGCTTTATCATTACCTTTAATTCCAACATGGCTGGGTAACCAACAGTATACAATATTGTGGAGGTACTCTGCTCAGTATGCTTAAGGAAAATATTTGCTAATAATGGATTCTCCAGTTTTCTGTTATGAAGTGACTGATGTACTGATAGTGAATCGGAGAAGATAATGCTGTTTAAAATACTCTTGCTTGCAATGTATTGCAAAGCAAGGTCTATTGCTCTGATTTCGTCTGCAAAAATGGATGTACCATTTGGCAAACGAACATTTTTTATGTATTTTTCACTAACGAAGGCTGCAGCGGCCTTTTTCTCATCTTTTGATCCCTCAGTATATATTCTTGTATAATTTTCGAACTGAGAGAGGAGTGCATGGTAAGAGTGGAGGAAGATGGAAGGGTTTGTTTCCGATTTTGTTCCATCGTTTAGCGTGAAAATTACCCTTGGTTGCTTAAGTAGCCATGGAGGAGTTTCGGAAATGGTCGTGTTCAGAATTTTCAAAATATCAACTTTTGTACTATCTAGGAATGGTAATATTCGAATGTCAAATGTAGGTATGATGTTTGGTTTATTGTCATTAAGTTTTATATTTGGGTTCAAAAACAGCCGAAAAAGCAGAGTTCAGAGGGTTTGATTTAAATTTGAGAGCATATTGAGCGGAAAGCATTTCTCTTCGTTGTACTAAGGGTGGTTTGTTCGCTTCAACGAGTAGACTTTCACACGGAGATGTCTTATATGCTCCCAGGGCAAGTCTTATTCCCTGATGATGGATAGGGCCAAGCATCTTCAAATAAGACTTCCTTACGGAACCATAGACAATGCTGCCATAGTCGAGTTTCGGAGTTTCGAGCGAATGAATGTTTTTATATGCAGATTATGACTTTTCTATCAGCAACCCAGTCAGTGTATATATCCTATTACTTTAAGTAAATCCAGAGACTTGAGACATTTGACTTTTAAATTTCTAGGTGTGGGATAAAGGTCAGTTTTCTATCGAAGATGATACCTCAACAACTGAAATACGTGTTCCGTCCAGCGCAAGACTTGGTTCGTCATGCTGTCTTCGTAATTGACAGAAATGCATGCATACAGTTTTTGTTTTCGAGAATTTGAAACCATGAGCATTGGCCCAATTTTGGATCTTGTTGATATTTCGTTGTAATTGCCTTTCGATTGTATGCATGTGCTTGGATCGGTAAGATATGAAAAATTCATCAACATATAGGGATCAATCCACACCAGGACTCAGACAATTGGTGATGTTATTAATTTTTATATTGAAAAGCGTTACCGATAAAATACTGCCCTGGGGCACACCCATTTCTTGATAGTGTGGATCAGAAAGGGTTGATCCCTCTCGTACCTTGAATTCCCTATCTTTGAGAAAGTTTGATATAAATAAGGGCAGTCGGCTCTTTAGACCCAGATCGTGCAGGTCATTCAGTACTCCGTACTTCCACGTTGTATCATACGCCTTCTCCAAATCAAAGAAAACCGCTACTAAATATTCCTTCTTGATAAAAGTGTCGCGAATAAATGTTTCGAGTCTAACCATACGATCATGGGTACTACGTCCATAAAGAAATCCACTTTGGAAAGGAGATATTAAGTTGTTGCTTTCCAAATACCACACTAGCCGAGAGTTGATCATTCGTTCCATTGTTTTGCACACACAGCTAGGTAAAGATATTGGTCTATAGTTGCTAGGATCTGCGTTATCTTTGCCTGGTTTGGGGATTGGTATTACTTATGCTTCTTTCCATATTTTGGGTACATTACCAGTAATAAATAAATCATTAAAGATTTCCAGAAGGACTGTTAGAGATGGCTCTGGGAGGTGTTTCAAAAACTGGTAATGTATGTCATCAGGCCCAGCGGATGTATCATGAGCCTTATTCAAAGATTCCATAAGCTCCGATAATGAAAACGGTTGGTTGTAACTTTTCGAGTTGTTCCATTTGAATTTCAACCGTGTTTTTTCCTTTTAGGTTTTTAATCTTTGGAAAGCTTCTGAATAGTTAGACGATGAGGAATGTTTGGAGAAACAGTCAGCAAGCATATTTGCTATTTCATGTGTGGTATTAAACTTGTTGTTTTTTATCTTCAGATGTTGGAAGGAATTGTATTTTCCCTTTCCATTTGTTTTGCGGATCGTGTCCCAAACCTTCTTTATTGAGGAACGACAGTTTACATTTGAAACATACTTTTTCCATGATGCTCGTTTACTTTCTTTAAAGGTGCGGCGAGCTTTGGCCCGAATAATACGGTATTCTGTTAAATTTTCGGGTGTTGGACGATTATTAAATTTATTTAGTGCCTCTTGGCGTTGTCTAATAGCTTCTTTACATTCTTTAGTGGACCAGGGTTTTTTGATTATTTTGCAATTTGGCGAGGACTTAGGAATGGAATCGTCTGCGATTTCAAGTGAGATGGATGTAAATTGTCGGATAGAATTATTGTCGTTTAGGACTGTATTCATGTTTAGCATAGTTATAGAGAGTCTTTCAAATTTGGCCCAATCGGCCTTCTTTAAATTCCATTGCGGGACTGTGTCATTAATTGGTGTGTGAATTTTTTCAAGGGATATTGAAAAGTGATCACTGCTATGAAGTTCTTCAGTGACCAGACAATTATAATCTAAAAACAGCGAAGGTGAACAAATTGTCAAATCGATGCACATATATGTACCTCTACCTGGGTGTAAATATGTTGGTGATTTGGTGTTATAAAGACACAAGTCATATCTAAAAATGAAATCTTCAAACTCTTTGCACCTGTCGCTTATATGGTTGGCTCCCCCTAAAATGTTATGGGCATTAAAATCCCCAAGTAGAATAAATGGTGTGGGCAGTTGTTTAATTAGGTTGTCTAGATCATTTGGAACTAAGTTGTTGTTTGGTGGTAAATAAATATAACATAATGTAACCACCCGATGCAGTGTGACGCTTACAGCTATTGCTTGTAAATTTGTATTTAAGGGAATAGCGCAATGTGTAGCCCTGTTGTTTACAATAATTGAGACTCCTCTCGAGGCTCTGTCAAACGTTTTGGAGTAGGCATTATAAGAATAGTTTTCGAATGTAGTTTTATATGTGTCTTTTAAAAATGATTCCTGCAGACATAGTACTGCAGGATCACGTTCGTTCAAAAGGAGAAGTATGTCATTCTAATTGCTTTTAATTCCTTTGCAATTTTATTGTATAATGATATTCTTCATTATGGATCTTATTTGAAACTTTTTTGATGTTAACTATGTTAGACTTGTCGCGAATACGTATATGGGTTTATTTATCTGGAAGAAGAACGGGATTAAATTTTCTCTTTGTAGATTTGGAGCTATCCTGAGGACATAGGACAGTTTCTTCTGCATCCATGTCCTCAAGGTCTTCAAATCTGTTGTGCAGTTTGATGGGATCATCGGATCCCTTTTTCTGCCTATTTGTTTGAGACTTTCTTATTTTGTTGATGAAGTGTTATTGAAAGTTGTTTCAGTCGATGTTGAGTTCTTCTGAGGTTGATAGTTTGGTACATTTGAGCTAGTAATGGATTCAGGTGGGTTTGTTTGGGTTTGAGAGTCCTTAGTTGCTTTCGGACTGCTTTTTACTACAGCTGAGAAGGCTAGGCTTTGTAGGGAAGTTCTAGCTTGTACAAGCTTTCTTGCCTCTGGAAAGGGAATGTTGGAGGTGTTCTTAGCTCTCTGTATTTCCTTTTCCTGTTTCCATGTGTCGCAGTCCTTTGAATTAGCATGATGCTTCTTTCCACAGTTCACGCAATGCGGAGTAGCTTTACATTAGGGCTCCCGATGAGAAGGTTCTCCGCATCGGGCGCATAATGGGCTTTTTGAGCATCAAACTTCGTGATGGCCGTCTTTTTGACATTTGAAACATCGAAGTGGATTTGGTGTATATATATATATATATATATATATATATATATATATATATATATATATATATATATATATATATATATATATATATATATATATATATATATATAATTTCAACCTTGACCTGTAAAAAGCCAACTTTGACAACTTTAGGTACTGTTGGTTTGTTGAAAGTGAGAATAATGGTGTTGGTGTCCTGCCGATTATTATTGCGTTTTATACGAATTCTACGGACTGCAGAATACGTCATATACTCCAAATACAGTTCCGAATACAAGTGTAATTCATACCCGTAATCTAGACTCCAGCAACATAATTTTGTCAGATCAACAAGATTGTATAAATACCGGCTAAATCTAGTCTAGACTACAAACAGATGAGATTCGTACTGTCGGTTTGTCGTACAATCTACAGTAGAACTAAAAACATGCACTACAGCACCACCTGCGATATGTGAAGCAAAAAAATAAAAATCATATGAAAAGAAACTTGTTGAAAAAGAAATTAAAACTAACTAAAATCAACTATCGGATAACATACATTACCCATTCAAAAACATGACATGAATAATATGAATGATATAAATAGTAATTTGAAAGCAATCCATGTATGAATCAGCAATATGGCATTCCGTGGACTGAAGATAAGCCCTAAAACACTATATTTGTTGTTATCACGTATTAAAGAAGACATCCGTACAATCGAGAAGTAAAAATCACAAATATTAAGATTCCTAAAAGTGGTAAAATTGGAGAAACTTATACCATTCTTATTAATGTTAACCAACACTTTACAGCAGGGTTTCTAGCCTAAACTTGTATTAACCAGAGATTGATCAGATAGATGCATAATCCCGTGTCCCTAAATTGCATGTGGATGATCTTTTGTTCACTTTTTGAATGATTGCTTTGAACATACTGACTTGGAATATCAAGAGCATTATGCCAGGAATGCCCTATCTTTGTTCTTCGCTGCAAAAGTTTGATATTGTGTGCATACAAGAGCAATAGCTACATCCAGAGCAACTGCAATTTTGTCAAGACTTTGACACGGAAATTACTGATTTTTCAAGGTAGTATAACATACTTCATACAAGTCCATGACAAAGAAAACGTCCCTCCGGATTTGTAGCAATTCTAGGTTTCTATCGGAAGTCACTACCTAAAATGTTCGTCCTATAATTAACATCGGAAATGACATAATTATTGCAGTTGAAATTACCCTGCGTGCTATCAAATTGATTATGTTCTGTGTGTGATTTACTTCCACAAATGCCTCATTAGACGATTATGGAGAAATAATGGAAACTGCGGAATGCCTTTTATGATAAATATAGGCAAAATGTTTTGCTATTATCTGTAGTGACTTTAATGCCGAGCTACCCAAAAGTGATTTCGCATAATACAAATGATAAATGTTATATATAACATTCCTTTCTTAAATATACGCTTTTAATGTCAACATCTGATATTTTCCCTTCTGAAATACCAGGTTATTCATATTGCTCATCTGACGGTGAACACTCGTCCTTGATTGATTACATTTGTATATCCTCATCAAAAATAGATTTAATCCGTAGTACCAACATTGAAGATGATCATCATCTAAATATATGTGATCATTTACCTGTAAGAGCAAAGTTGATAGTTCCGGACGAACTCCAAGAATCAACATTTTCCAGATATGCAGTTACAGTCATCTGGCGGAGAGCTTCTTCAGAACAGCATGAGCGGTACATATGTGAAACCAACGAGCATTCAAATTCAATGGAGCGACCTTTTCACAACATTGCAAATATAGAAAACGCTCTTGTTAATGTTGCAACTGTTGTATGCAATGCAACTGCCAAAAAAACCCTCCTGTCCGACCTAAAACCTTACTGGAAATTCAATAATATGGCTGTAATACTAAAGAGATGAGAATAAAACGAACTCTATGGATAAAAGATAAACGGCAACGAGATATACAATTTACAACGTATGTAGAATATAAATTTGAGAGAAAAAAATTCAGAAAACAAATTGACAAGGCAAAACTCCAGTACGAACAAGAACATATACATGAGGCAGAGAAAGATGCAGAACTGGATGTAGGAAATTTCTACAGACCAGTATGGCTGCATAAGAAGAGACAGAGACAAGATATCACTTTACTAAAAGTGGAAGGAAAAATAATACGGGACACTCACTTGATTCGAGACGATTGACGCCAGTCTTTAAAAATTTAGAAACTGAATCACCAGATACTCATTTTAACGAATTGTTTGCAGATGAAATTAGAAACAACATGAAGAATATTGCAGATTCAAATATTGAATACGGAGCAAATAAGGATATGTGTGAAACCATGTTACAGAAAGACATTGAAGAGGCTGTAAGAGACCTGAAGAAAACATTATCTTGTAGTCATGATAAATTGTATTCAAAACATTTAATTGTTTCCGGCCAATCGATGTGTCATATTTTGTGCCAAGTGTACAATCGCATCAACTCCTTGGAGACCTATCATGACTACTTCAAAAGTGTACATGTAATAACTATCTTCAAAGATGGAAAAAGACATCCTATGTATGAATAGTTATAGATACATCTGAATCGTTCCCGTTTTTTAAAAAGTATTTGAAAAACCATTGTTAAAGAGACTAAGTCATTTTAAAGAAAGGATCAATTTCCCTTTCCATTTATAATAGGGAGTTCTAAACAAATGCTATGGAATCACGGCAGCCTATATTATAAAAGAAAGAATAGCCCATTATTGAGACGGTCACTGATATAATTATGCTGCATTTCTGGACAATGTGAAGGCCATTAATACTCTATGGCTAGATCCCCTCTTTATAAACTATACTATCTCGAAGTTAAGGGTAAACTGGAGACTTATTCGAAATGTTTTAGAGACGTTCGAGCCATTGCTCTGCTCAAAGTTCATCATTCGAAACCGTACTTAGTCAATCAAGCGATAGGAAAAGGAAGAATGATATGACCATGATTATTCATGGTCATGATAAATGAACTAATATTCATGCTCGTGTCAACAAATACTAGAATACAAGTTGGTACCTTAAATATCCCGTGTTTTACTAGCGGATGATAAGACGTTCCTATCTTAAACATGTGTGTTTTACTTCGCAACCCCCATGACTATGCATTGAATCGTAAACTCCGGTACAATGATGATAAAGGCAATATCGTCATTTTTTCGAAGAAACAAATTATACAAAATTCTAAGTTCGTGCTTGGAGAAGAAAATGATTCATATAGTTCCCTAGAATATATAATATGGTTACTCTCTCCGCAAATTTTTCTAATACTGTTGCAGTGAAGATGCTTGAGATAAAGGAAGATCAGTATTGTATTCGCTTTTATTTAACTGACATTGTAAAGGCGGGCATAAATTCAACTAATAGCGCTAAAATATGGTCAAAAATATTACTACATGTTGTTATTGTTGTTATGGGCTTAACGCCATTTTTCAGCACAAGATAAGCTATACATGGCGGCCAGTATTAATGATGGAGGAAAAATCTGGGAAGTCCGCGGAAAGAACCATCGACCCACGATAAGCTACTGGCAAACTTTCTCACATAACCACATTCGCCGAATCGTAGACTCGAATACAATCAGACAGAGGTGAGATGGAGTGATTCGTAACGGAGAGAGCTTTAGACCACTTTTCCACTCGGGGTACAATTTCTACCTGCTATGACATATGGATGCGAATTATGGAACAACTTGAGAACTTCACATGAATATGATTGAGAAGTGTGTCAAAGAAAAGCTGCAAGAGGAAATATAGGTCTTGATCAGCCCTCATCTACAGAGACAACAATTAGCCGTCTTGGACTGTGGTCAGTTGAAGGATGTGTAGGATATCTGCAGAGCCAACGGTTCACTAGCAAAAAAATATATTCAACAGAAGAATTCTTTGCTTCCTGTTATACGAGAATAAAAGCATTGAATTTGTGAAAGATCTATATCGTGTTCTTTTATAATATCAGACTCTTGGTTTCTTCCTCCTATACTTGAACAACTTATGTTCGGTCCCAAAACAACTTTGGTGGAGGAATATTAAAACAATAGTTCACTGCTGCGAACAATCATTGTGGTGATCAAAACTTAACATGAGACCTGAAATTCAACATTTTGCAAGTGTCCATACTAATCTTCAAGCACTTGCTGTCTGTAAGCTTGGTAAATATTTCCTAATAAAACTTGGACTCTCGATAACATTGCCTATTTTGTTCACTTTCAACAGAGAATGAATATAGCTGTAAATTCTGCAAACGATTGACTTAATACAGAGCCAAGCATATGTTACTATACTGACAAGCCCTAAATGATGAATGTAACACTAAGTTTGAAAAGAAAAATAGACGCTGAAATATACTCTGTTAATAAAATGAAATTTGCTAAACTAATTTTGTAAAGAAGGTAATAATGGCGATTTGGTGATGGTAAGTTTGTTTGAAAATGGAGGGATAAAACGTAAGATGGACACTGAATGTGTGGTAGCTATTTATTCAAAGATACATAAGGAACAAACAGTGATGGCAAAAAATGTCAAATATGATACTACTAAGAGAAACCCCCGCATTGGGTTGATTGTTATCCCTGGCTTGAATATATAGACTAGAAATTCAAGATGTTTTGCATTTACTGCTAACAATTTCCAAACCTGGCACAGTTAGGAAATTCACCCAGAATGGAACAGAGCTTGAAGTCATTAACCCAGACACAGCTATCAACCGCTGTCTTAGTGCTAGTGTAGATGGCAGACATATACACGGACAAATTTTTAAATCCATCAGCTAAACGATATATACATGAACCTGAAAACGCCAAATGTATAACAATGTTTCTGAAAAAAAAATATTTTAAGAAATAATTATTTTTTATATTATTTCGTTTGCTTTTTCTATATATTAATTAATTACATTTCAACAAATCTCGGCAAGTGATTACCATTTTAGAACCAGTCAAAAGTAAGGTGGGACTAGTAAACAGAAAGAGGTAGGAATTGGGAATTTTCTGAAACCCTTTGTCCTGGAGTAGTTGTTAAAAATACAGGTTAAAGAAATCAAATTCATACTCTACGGAATTTCGAAACCAGTTCCGCCAGTAAATGTTATACATACAGACATACATGCATACATACATGCATACATACATACATACATACATACATACATACATACATACATACATACATACATACATACATACATACATACATACATACATACATACATACATACGTAAGTACGTACATTCATACAACTATGATCGCAGTGGGTCGCAACCTCTATCGATGACATAGGGTCAGCCACCAGGACAACAAACTTTCTCCAGTCCTACCATGCTCATAGTACCGTAAGGTACTTCTTGCGTCCGATCCCTAGTTAGTACTTTACTACCCTTAAATACAATTCAATTAATACACTTTAAAACATTCTAAGCTACATATCTCCGCTGGTCATTTCCTGCGGATGTCATCCAACTCATACAGGTTTTCAGACGAATCAGGTTAATCTGCAGAGTACCAGAAGAACTTTGCTAGTATGCACTACTAGAAAAGTGACTATTGATACAGGCACACTCGTCGTTCAGTCTACAGGAATCGTGCGCTTTGCTTTTTGTGCCCAGCTTGGTATTCATTATCCAAGATTAATCTTTACTTATCTTCGTTTTATAACCAAACAAAGGTAGATTATATTTAACGATAGCTTGCAAGTATAGGGACCAGCTCATGAAAAATATACTATCTTCATTGCCATATATGTTAAGGCTGGCGCTAACGGTTATGGCTTCATTACCTTTGTCCATAGCTAACAAAGCACGTTAATATGTTCCCTCGTAATTATTACATTTTACCATACAACATTAACAATAGAACAAATCTGTTATTATCAGACTACTACCACTAAAACAAGATAAAGTTATTGTTGAAACTCACTGCAGATCATGAGCATATTATTGTAACTCCTATTGAAAAAGTAATGTTTCATTTGTTGCATCATCTTTACAATATTGTGAAATATATTATGTTTTCTATTTGAAGGTTGCTTATACGGAGATTCTAATTTGTGTGAACGTTCGAAATGTGGGACGTATGACCAGCAATCACGAGAAAAAGTCTGCTGTAATACATGTGCCAATCATGCCTCAGTAATTGTTGGATAATATGAAGAGCCATAAAGTTTTTCCTCATGTTTAATCTTGCTTGAATGGAGTTTGGTCTGTTGCATAGCCTTGACAACGATAACAAAAGGAAACTGCACACACAGAAACACACACATGCGCAAAGTTTGCCGAGGGTCACTAATTTGAACCTAATAACAGAAAATTTTGCATTATGCATATTATTGCCTTTGTCGCTCTTATATATATATATATATATATATATATATATATATATATATATAGATATAGATATAGATATAGATATATATATATATATATATATATATATATATATATATATATATATATATATATATATATATATATATATATATATATATATATATATATATATAGATGCAATAAACTGACGACGAACAGTACGAAACTAGTAACTAACTAGCCTAAGCGCTTTCGACTCTTAATGAGTCTTTTTCAAAGGCAAATACAAAACATAGTTACGACAAACAAATAAACACAAAAACGTTGTTTGTAAACCTCTACATTTCTGTCTTCACATGTGCTAGAACTATAAATACAATCAGCTTGTATAGACTAGATGCGGAAACTGAAAACCTTTAGACCTAGGTCGTGCAGGTCTTTTAGTATTCCGTACTTCCATGTTGTGTCATAGGCCTTTTCCAAATCAAAGAAAACCGCTACTAAATGTTCCCTCTTTATGAAAGCAACACAAATAAATGTTTCGAGTCTAACCAGATGATCGCTGGGAACTAAGAACAAAACATTTTACTTTCGAGAGAAATTATAGAGAGAATTGCCTAAATATTGTCAAATTAGTACATGCTAATTATATGTACTTTCAAATTGTTCATTACACGTATGTATATATACATATATATGTATACATACATACATATATATATATATATACATATATATATATATATATATATATATATATATATATATATATATATATATATATATATATATATATATATATATATATATATATATTAGGTCGCCATGCAAGTGTTTCTGCTACGCACGAGCTTATATAACACCGATTAAGTGCCATCATTTTTTGATTGATTGATTGATTGATTGATTCATATTTTTTACGACGCACCAGCATTATGAGGCTATTTAGCGCCAAACATAAGGTTATATCCTTTTTCATTTAAAACTGGTAAAATAATTTTATCGACCAGCGATTGGAGTCCAAACAGTTAAAGGTAAAGCGATCAAAATGGTAACGATGGTAAATAATTGAAAGTTTCCCGATCAACGGGGAATGCAAATGTTTGATAACGAAAACATAAGATTGGCAATTAAAATCTATCGACTGCATAAATATAAGACAAAACTAAACAAGGTGATATAATAAAAGCTAAAACTTGTGATAAATGTTTGCTTCCTTAAGGAAGTCTGTAATGTTGGTAATGTTAACTGTATGAAAGAGAACCGTCATGTTTTCCACAACGTAGTAATGATTACGCGTATGTTGAAGATCCTTGCATTCCAGCAAAAACTGCTTAGCAGTAAATGATGTATTACAAGCTATGCACTCTGTTGGGTCTTCTCCTTTTAGTATGTAGGATTGTGCTAAATGAGTATGACCGAGTCGAATTCTTGCAATGACTACCTCCTCCCTACGGACGGATCTGTAGGAAGGGGTCCATTCTCCTAAGGTTGGATTGATGGCATGATTTTTGTTATTCACGGCATCATTCCATGATGCCTGCCATTTCTGACGTAAACAGTCTTTGATACAACGTTTAAAATCAGTATATGGTGCTTCAAAATCAGTTGGTTCTAGTAATAGGGCCATTTTTGCAGCACGGTCTGCTTTATCATTTCCTTTAATTCCTACATGGCTGGGTAACCAACAGTATACTATATTGTGGGAGGTACTCAGCTCAGTATGCTTAAGGAGAATGTTTGCTAATAATGGATTCTCCAGTTTTCTGTTATGTAGAGACTGAAGTACTGATAGTAAGTCGGAGAATATTATGCTACTTGAAATACGCTTGCTTGCACTCTATTGCAAAGCAAGGTCTATTGCTCTAATTTTGGCTGAAGAATTAATGTACCATTTGGCAAGCAAACTTTGGTTGTGAGTTTTCCACTTACGAAGGCTGCAACAGCCTTTTCCTCATCTTTTGATCCATCGGTATATATTTTTGTATACTTTTCAAATTGTGAGAGGGGTTTATGGTAAGAGTTGTTGAAAATGGAAGGTTTGTCTCCGATTTTTTCCATTATGTAACGTAAAAATTACCCTTGGTTGCTGTGTTAGCTATGAGAGTGTTTCAGAGATGTTGGCTTTCAGAATTTTTGAAAAATCAATTTGGGTACTTTCGAGAATTTGTGATATTCTAATGCCAACTGTAGGTATGAAATTTGATTTATTGTCATATAAGGATTTATATTTTGATTCAAAAACTGCCGAAAAAGCGGGAATCAGAGGGCTGGATCTTAATTTGATAGCAAATTGTGCGGAGAGCATTTCTCTACGTTATGAATAGGGTGGTTCATCCGCTTCGACGAGGAGGCTTTCACACGGGGATGTTTTAAATGCTCCCAGGGCAAGTCTTATTCCCTGATGGATTGGGTCAAGCATCTTTAAATAGGATTTCCTTGCTGAACCATAAACAACGCAACCATAGTCGAATTTGGAGCGGATAAACATTGTGTATAAATTGAGCATGACACTCCTATCAGCACGCCAGTCAGTGTGCGCTATTACTTTAAGTAAATTAAGAGAATTCAAACATTTGGCTTTCAAATGTTTCATGTGTGGAATAAAAGTCAGTTTTCTATCGAAGATAATGCCTAAAAATATTGTTTCCTCAACAACTGCAATAGGTGTTTCTTCCAGCGTGAGATTTGGTCCATCGTGATGTCTTCGTAACTGACAGAAATGCAAACAGACCATTTTTGATTTTGAGAATTTGAAGCCATTAGTATTGGCCCAATTTTGAATCTTGTTTATATTTTGTTGTAATTGTTTATCAATTGTATGCATGTGCTTGGATCGGTAACATATTAAAAAGTCATCAACATATTGTGAGTAATCCACGCCTGGCATCAGACTTTTGGTGGTGCTATTTATCTTTATGTTGAAAAGCGTCACCGATAAAATACTTCCCTGGGGTACACCCGTCTCTTGATCGTGTATATCAGAGAGGGTGTAGCTCACTCTTACTTTGAATTCCCTGTCTGATAGGAACTTTGATATGAATGAGGACAGTCGGCCTTTTAGACCAGGATCGTGCAGGTGATTTAGTATTCCATACTTCCAAGTTGTGTCATAGACCTTTTCCAAATCAAATAAAACCGCTACTAAATATTCCCTCTTTATGAAAGCATCACAAATAAATGTTTCGAGTCTAACCAGATGATCGTTGGTACTACGACCAAGACGAAAGCCACTTTGGAAAGGAGAAATTAAATTGTTGCTTTCCAGATACCATACAAGCCGAGAATTGATCATTCGTTCCATTGTTTTACATACACAGCTAGTTAATGATATAGGTATGTAGCTGGTAGAATCTGCGTTATCTTTGCCTGATTTTGGAATTTGTATTATTATTGCTTCTTTCCTAATTTTTGGTACATTACCAGTTATCCATAAATCATTGAAGATTTCCAGAAAAACTGTAAAGGATGGTTCTGGAAGGTGTTTTAAAAACTGGTAATGTATATCGTCTGGCCCAGCGGAAGCATCATTTGCCTTTTTCAAGGATTCCATAAGTTCCGACAATTAAAACGGTTGGTTATAACACTCTAAGTTATTTGATCTTAATTTCAACCATATTTGTTTCTTTTTGAGTTTTAAGTCTTCGGAAAGCTTTGGAATAATTAGACAATGAGGAATTTTTGGAGAAACAATCAGCAAGTACATTAGCTATTTCATGCTTGCTTTTATAATTGATGCTATTTAGCTTCAGGTGTTGGAGGCAATTGTATTTTCCTTTCCCATTTATTTTGCGGATTGTGTCCCAAACTTTGTTTATTGAGGAACGAGAGCTTATGGTTAAAACATATTTTTTCCATGATGTTTATTTACTTTCTTGAATCGTGCGGCGAGTTTTAAATTGGGTAATACGGTATTGAGCTAGATTTTCGGGCGTTGGACGATTATTGAATTTGTTCAGTGCTTCTCGGCGTTGTTTAATGGCTTCTTTACATTCTTTAGTAAACCATGATTTGGGCTTCTTTTGAGAATTAGTCGAAGACTTAGGAATGGACTCTTCTGCAATCTCAATTACGATAGATGTAAATTGTCGTATTGGATCATCATCAATTAGCATGGTATTCCTGTTAAGTCTAATTGTACAAATTGTTTCATATTTGGCCCAGTCAGCTTTCTTTAATTCCTACTGTGGAAATGTGTCATCAATTTTGTCACTGGTGTTCTTAAGATATATTTGAAAATGATCACTGCTATGAAGGTCATCAGCGACCTTCCAATTATAACCCAACAGAAGTGAAGGAGTACATATTGTTAAGTCAATGCATGTGTATGTACCCGTTCCTGCGTGCACATAAGTTAGAGACTTGTTATTAAATAGACACAAGTCGTATCTAGCAACAAAACCTTCAACTTTTTTCCCTCTGTCGCTTATGTAATTTGATCCCCATAAAATGTTATGGGCATTACAATCACCAAGTAAACCAAATGGCGTGGGAAGTTGTTGAACAAGTGTGTCTAATTCGTTTGGTGATAATTTAGTATTTGGTGGTATGTAGACAGAACAAAATGTAATCACTCGATGTAGAGTAACACTTACAGCAATGGCTTGTAAATTCGTATTTTAAAAAAAATGTTTCTATATGGGGCTCTATTGTTCACAGCAATAGTCACCCCTCTTGATGCTCTGTCAACTTTTTGTAGGTAGGTGTTAAACAGGGAGTAGTTTTTGGATTTAATATTGTTCGTATCTTTTAAAAAGGTTTCCTGAAGACATAATAAAGCTGGGTCATATTTATTTAAAAGCAGAAGAATCTCCTCGACAGTTCCATTGTATTATTGTGTTCTTCATTATAACTTTGGAATCGTGGTTTTGGATTTAGGTTAGACTTTTCGAGGGGAACATCTATAGGGTTATTGATCTGGGGGAAGTACGGGTGTGATTTTTTTTTTTTTTTGGTTTTGAGCTACTTTGAGAACAAGGAGCAGTATCTTCTGCATCCATGCTGTCTATGTCCCCAAACCTGTTGAATAGTTTGATGAGGTCATCTGACACCTTTTGTTGTCTATTTCCATGGGATTTGCTTTTCTTTCGTGACTTAGTTTGCTGAGTATTGTTAAAGGTAGTTTGGGTAGATGCCGTGGCTTTTTCTGCTTGGTAATGTGGGGTGTTATGTTTTAATGTTGAATCGGGTATATCTGTTTGATTTTGAGCGTCCTTTGATGTCTTAGGATTGTTTTTCACTATAGTGGAGAAGGATGGGCCAGAAAGAGATGTTTTTGACTGTACTAGCTTTCTAGCCTCTGGGAAGGGAATGTTGGATGTATATTTGATCCTCGGAATTTCCTTCTCTTGTTTCCAGGTTTCAGAATTTTTGGAATTGGCCTGCGGCCCTTTTCCACAATTGCTACAATGTGGAGTTGCTTTGCATTCCGATTCCTGGTGAGAGTTGTCTCCGCATCGTCCACATATTTGGTTTATTGAACAGCATGTTTCATAGTGTCCATACTTTTGACACTTGTAGCATCAAAGTAGGTTGGGGATATATACGTCAACCTTCACTTGCAAAAAACCAACTTTGACCACTTTGGGTACTATTGGTTTATTGAAGGTGAGTATAATGGTGTTGGTGTCCTGCAGGTTGTTTTTACGTTTGATACGTATTCTGCGGACTGCAGTGACACCTTCATTTTTCATTCCTTCAATGATATCTGTGCCTGTGACTCCAGCCAAGTGACGACAGCGAATAACACCTTTAGAGGTATTCAATGTTGTGTGGGCGAACGACGACGCTGGAATATCGAGGAATGTTTTTATTTTCTTGAGGTTTTCTGTTTGGCCTCGTCGCTGACATTCAACAAGTAGACAACCCCATTTCAACTTTTTAACACTTTTTGGC
Organism: Potamilus streckersoni; assembly: GCA_016746295.1. NCBI lineage: Eukaryota > Metazoa > Mollusca > Bivalvia > Unionida > Unionidae > Potamilus > Potamilus streckersoni. The sequence continues at coordinate 412,120 of JAEAOA010000854.1, read as the reverse complement.
GATCCAATCAATCCGGTTAGTGTCTTTTCTATAACGAAAGGAGAAAGTGTAGTAAGCACTTTTGTGGCATCTTTGGATTGTATTAACATGAAGCGTGGAAATTAATCCACGCCACATGGTTCATCATCTGTGTCAGATCCTTGTTTGCTTCGTTTTAACTGATCTTCTTTTATAAAGTTTCCATGCTGGTGTGTGTAAAATTTCAACATTCGCGCTCCCTACCCACCAAAGAGTCCAACAAGGGAACACTTTTAAAGCGCCAGGGATACGCAGGTGTCATACTCCGTTGATAAAATCACCTTCCCGTGAGACATACTCAGCCGGTAAAATTACTCCCAGATTGACCCGTTGAGCCACCGCCTTCTAGGAAGTCTTCTAAGGTGTAGGAAAGTGAAAATTAAAGGGATAGAATATATGGGCAACGGTGGTATCAAGAGAGATACAAGATACGAGAAGAAAGACAAAGAATTAGAGCGAGTAACTAAAGACATCATAGGGCTTGGCGTGACCAGCGATTTGTCGAGACCGGGCCCATCCCGACCACCCGTCTAGAAGACGTAGAGGCCAAAGTAGTGTGTTGCATCGGAAAGCCTCCGCTCAACCACCAGGATCCTTTCCTCCTCCAACATGGGACGCAACCCACGGCAAACAGGTTGCCTCTACTTAGTCGCCTTTTACAACACGTAGCGAGGCACGGCGGGCCAATTCTACAACCCCGGACCCGCAGGTGAAAATAATAATAATATTAATAATAATAATAATAATAATAATAATAATAATAATAATAATAATAATAATAATAATAATAATAATAATAATAATAATAATAAATAAATAAATAAATAAATAAATAAATAAATAAAAGTTGTCTCAAAGGTATCTTTTAAACTCTTTTTTTTTTCTTGTTATCTAAATTATCATGCGCGGGTCAACTGACACCCTGAAATTCATATATTCCGACAAGATGAATAACGCAAATGAGGCTGAAAATATGTCACAAGATTTTGTTCACAAATCGCTTAACAAATATTAATTTTAGTTTCAGACTGCTTACTATACTAACTATCTCGGCCTTTCATGACTGAACCCCACCCACTTCCAAAAACTCCAGCAGGCGCCCATGTGCATACTTCCACCTTTTAGATAGGCAGTCAAATCTGAACCCACACCCCAACTTTAACGTCCAAAATATCAAAAATGTGGAGTAACCTCTCCTGTGGCCAAAGGGTTAGAGCGTCCGCCTCGGATGCAGGATGTCATGTGTTCCATCCCTGGTCTAGTCATACCAAAGACTTACAAATATGGTACTAGCAGCTACCTCGCTTGGCGCCCAGCATTAAGAGTTTAGTGTTTGGACTGGTCGGCATGGTGTCAGGATAATGTGACTGGGTGGGACATCATGCTACCTGTCTGCGGCATGATGCCACAGTGCTAAATATCACTATAGACTGCCACACTGCATACATTGTAGCGATATGACTGAAAAAGTATTAAAGCTACGTTAACAAAAGTCATAACCACATCAGTAAATTTTGTGTACACGAGGAGAAAGTACATGAATGGCCGAAAAGCGATGCTGTATTAGAAGACACGCCAAGAAGAAAAAGGTTCTTCATACTGGAATCGGTTTTATCCCTGAATAGGGGAAATAACTCGGCATTTTATTAATGTATGCTGACAAAACAGATACATTGTCACAAGAACATAAATTCGGTAGCGTGCTATGCATATGGATAAAGACAAGTACAAGCTGGCAGATGTATGAAAATGTGTTTTGTTAGCTAGTTATTGTCCACATTTTATGAATGCATTTAGAACTTACCGCGTGTATCTTAATGTCCTATCGGACTTAAGGGTCGGCCTCGCATGAGTCATATTCTTATTTAAATGTTTTTACCTTGTAATTCTCTTTAACGCGAACGTGTTTGATGCGCAGGTAAATGAGGAAGTTCTTTTCTTAGGTTTGGAATCTTTATACATTTAATATTAATACTATTTCAAAGTTTGGTAGCTTAGTATTGCATTTGGTAGCATGGATAGGGAACATCCTTATCTCCCTGAATGTTCTGTAGTGAATGTGTTACCTTCTAAATCATCTGATCACATGAAATTATATTTAAAATAAAATATAAAATTTATATATATATATATATATATATATATATATATATATATATATATATATATATATATATATATATATATATATATATATATATATATATATATATATATATATATATATATATAATAATAATAATAATAATAATAATAATAATAATAAAAAACAATTTTCTATAGAGGAAATTCGTGAATTTCTGGTGTCAGCAAAGGTAACGATTTTACGAGGTACATTTCAGATATGGGTAGTTACGAATGAAATTTAAAATGGATGTGCCATATTGTACTTAATTTACTTTTAAACAATCTAAGCTGCCCAAAGAAAAACTGTCGTTTTTTGTCATTGAAATATGTTTGTTCTTTTTCTCAATTTACCTGCAATTTTAGTCTTAAAGAATTTTACAATTCACAGAAATTTCAGTGATAATATAGAGCAATAAAGAGCAAAAAGTTTTTCATATAAAATATTTTAACGTACAAAAATAGACCGAAATTAAAGTAATCACCATAAATCTCTCTTTCTCTCTCTCTCTCTCTCTCTCTCTCTCTCTCTCTCTCTCTCTCTCTCTCTCTCTCTCTCTCTCTCTCTCTCTCTCTCTCTCTCTCTCTCTCTCTCTCTGACACACACACACACATATTCTCCTTTTAAAAGCAAATGTCTGTCTAAATACGAAATATTTTAAATCTTAAAATCTTGATTTTGCAACATAGTCAAAATATTGTATTTATTACCTTGTGTATGTCGAGGACATGGATTAGTTAAATTACTGGTCCCCAATCTTTGCAAGGTGTTCAAATAATATTGGAAATATAGAATATCTAAATCAGGATACCTTTGAGTGACATACCTGTGAGATACGTGACAGATAAGTGACATATATCTGCATCTGACTTTGACTGATATCATGAAATGCGTAATTCTTGCTGAAAAAAAAATATCGCAAATAGTGTCTACGTATTTGTCACAAAAATCCTACATTGATTGGGTGAATTATTCAACTTTCACAATGCATTCAAACCTAACAATATGCAACTTTTATTACCTATCTTCGAGGTATAAGTATGACTTCCTAAAACATTCAATTCTTATTTTGAATATTATTTCAGTTGTTTCTTATTAGTATTGTGGAAGGTGTCCGAGTGAACCAAATGTCGTCATCTTCACAATGAAAGTTCTAAACTGTACATATATTAGTCCCATGGATAATACCTTATTAGCTCTGAACCAAAGATTATGACAAAGTATCCAAAAATGAATCAGTCTGGATAAAATATGTAACTATGGAGATATGATGATATTAAGAGTTGGTTGGTTGTTGTTGGGCTTAACGCCATTTTTCAGCACACGATAGGCTATTCATGGCGGCCAGTATTAATGTTTGAGAAAGAAACTGGGAAATCACCGTAAAGAACCACTGACCCACGAGAAGCTACTGGCAAGCTTTCTTACATATCCACATTCGCCGAATCCTAGACTCGAACACACGCAGACAGAGGTGAGATGGCAGTGATCTGTAACGGACAGCACTTTAGACCCCTCGGCCACTCGGGGCCCCTGATATTAAGAGTGAAAAACTGCCTTGCATTTTTTTTTTTATTCTTAACACCTAACATGGTTTTTTTGTTTAATCCAATCAAGCCACCAAACTATTGCAACATACAAGAAACGCTACAATTTACGGTAATAAAAATCACAATTATATTTTATTCTTGTCAAATATCTTTTTCTTTCATGAGTAAATAATATTTATATTTCGGCCTATTTATTGAGAATATACAAATTATAGTGTAAAATTAATGTAGAGAGTACATATATTTATTTAGCTCTTTCCTCTAATTTAATTGAGTGAAAAGGAGAGACGTAGAGATAGACATATATACCCTGCTACCAGACTATACAAATCTATTTGCTATAGTTACAGTACAAACAAAATATGTTTAAGTATTATGTTACAGCTTATGAGTTGTGTCAATGAATTAAATTAATTAAACATTTCGTGAAAAACCAAATTTTGTGGATTCAGTGGGCGCAATAAAACTCAAATATTAAAGCCCAAGTCAAGATGAGAAAGTAGTGTTCTAGAGGGCCATTCTTACATAAATATAAAGCCCAAGTCAAGATGAGAAAGTAGTATTTTAGGGGGCCATTCTGACCCAAATATAAACCCCAAGTCAAGATGAGAAAGTGGTATTCTAGAGGGCCATTCTGACCCAAATGTAAACCCCAAGTCAAGATGAGAAAGTGGTATTCTAGAGGGCCATTCTGACCCAAATATAAAAGCCCAAGTCAGGATGAGAAATTAATATTCTAGAGGGCCGTTCTGACTCAAATATACAAGCCAAAGTCAAGATGAGAAAGTAATATTTTAGAGGGCCGTTCTGACCCAAATATAAAATTTCAAGTCCCAATGACAAAATAGTATTCTAGAACGTCATTCTGACCCAAAAGATAATAATTAGCATGGTCATTTGTGCTTGATTAGGTCCAAAGAAAGCAGTACCATTACGCAAACGCCTGTCTCTACTGATTGCGCCATCAGGTAATCATGATATGGCAGTTTTCTGTGATGGCTATATTGTCTCCTTTTGCCATCTTGATCAAGTACGGTTTATATTCACGACCTCTACTATATGGACCGTGGATATTTCTTTCCAATGACATTTTTGTTGATTTGATCATAGCAAGGACAGTTCGCAGGATATTCGAAAAGTCATACAAAAAATTGTCATGATATTATAACTTAAATATGCAGGTGAGCTGTTTCTGTTCAATTAAAGCATTTATAGATGCCACAAATGTCTTCTTGCGTTATACTGTACATCAATAACAAAATGTTTGAGGCAAACTAATGAAAGAATGCACGTATTTGTATTAAAATGTGTATCTACCTTAATAAGTTGGTAAATATATTATGGTTAATAAATACTTTTTGCGAATTAGGCTTTTATAGCAGGATTTGTATGTTCATGTGTGTGCGTGTGTGTATGTTTGTGTGTGTGGGTGCGTGATTGAAAATTGTTTTCGTGGACTCATTTAATTCTACTTACAATCTCGTGAAAATATCCTTAGTACCAGGACGTCAAAATTCGCCAAGATAATTTACCATAACGGGTCTACATAGCTGAATCGAACATAGATCATACCATATAGAATCATGGTTGTGGTAAGTTTTTTATAACTCAAAAGTTGTTGTCCTGAGGAATAGAGAAAATAAATATTGGAAAAGTTGGATAAATTATTTCATTACTGTTCTGTAAACGGATGTCTTTGACGTAGAAAATGATTCTGAAATAAGTGAAAAATAATTGTGTTTAACTCATTTGTTTCGTTTTGAGTTTTAATATATCATGTATGGCCTTACTGTTATTCCTTTATATGTATACTGATTCAAAAACATTTTTTCCAGAAGTAATTTATCCGAATAGCTTTGACCTTACTTATCACAAATATCGTTTTAGTGGGTAATAAACAGATCATTATGTCTTATTTTCGAGTAACATTGGTCAAACCCATCACGTGCCCTCTTCCCAACCACATCATTCCTTTTAACTCGTTGTCGTGTTCTTGAGAAATTTAAACAAACGGTTTTGTGTTTTTCTCCAATATTCAAAATGATTATCAATGCCATCTTCACATAAATTTTGTATTTTAGAAAATCTGCCAATTTATATTCTCTTTGTAGAACATCAATATTATCAGGAACTTAATCCCAGATGCTACAATATTTACATAAAGCATGAGAAGAATTTGGGAAGCAACCACTGGATTGTGAGAATGTGGCGAACTTTTCATAAGCAAGCGCAAAATCAAACACAGATGAACATCACACTTTCCACTATGCAAACCTGTACGCAAAACCTGTGTCATCCTCACCTAAACTATTAATTTAGGTAAGCATATGCTATCCATAAAATGATCTGTCAACAATGTTTCGGCAAATTGTGTTTTACTCTTTTGTTTTTCAAATAATTTCTATCTTATCTAGTGGTTCATTATACAACGCGCATCTGAGTATATGCTGTGTGCGGTTGGGCAAAATGTATTCAAGAGAATTAAAGGTGGAATTTGAAACTTCAATTTCACGACTTTACTGTGTAACACCGTTTATACTAACTTATATGTTGTTGTTGTAGTTGTGCTTAACGCCATTTTTCAGCACACGATAGGCTAATCATGGCGGCCAGTTTTAATGGTGGAGGAAGAATCCGGGAAATCACCGGGAAAAACCACCGACCCACGAGAAGCTACTGGCAAGCTTTTTCACATATCCACATTCGCCGAATCCTAGACTCGAACCCACGCAGACAGAAGTGAGATGGCAGTGATCCGTAACGGACAGCGCTTTAGACCACTCGGCCACTCGGGACCCCGTACTAACTTATAATTTCACAGTAATAGTGAGGCCCCAAATCAAATTTGGCTGCACGTTTTTAAATAGGAATTTATATTGAAAATAAATAACTATACCAGTGTCTTACACTTCATTATCTGTCTGCAAACCTGGATCTCCACCGTTCTCTTTTAAGTCTGTCTAAAAGCGAACGTACACGGTACGCTGATGCTGTGCGCCAATCGTCTATTTATTTTCTTACAAGAAGGAGAGCGGTTGAGAACAAGGAGAGATATAGTAAATATTACTTTATTCCGAATGTTCTAATTTTTCATGAAATATCATTTTACCCGAATGGTGTAATTTTTATAGAAAGGTATTTGCTATAGGGATATTCGTCGAAATTTATCAAAAGAAGATACAGACACTATGTAGGATAGCCTGAGTAATTACGTTTTGAAAGATTCAGATAGACCCATCGCATCTACAATATATACAAATATAACGTGTGCCTCCCATTTGATGGGATAAGCGACGCTCAGATTGAGGGCAACTGTCCAAGTACTTGTCCCGCAATTTTAACCGGTACATCAAAATAATATTTTCAACACGTGATGGTTAAACGCCGATAATATTTATGTCACAGCTTTGGTCGAAACCTTTAACGTCTTGTGATGTATCCATTGTGGGGTTCCAGAGATGTAACTCTGAAACGCGAAAATTTGCGAAATTCTTCAATCCTTTGGAAGACTGTATCAATGAAAAGTTTGTGTACGTTGATTTACACTTATCTGACCTCATTGTCGGAAATCACCTAAACTTTTCCGAGTGTGATGATTTATGGGTATATTTTTATGACTCTTGAAATTCAAAGCCTTCAAAACCCTGCATACTCGCCTCTCGCCCTCCAACTTACACACTGGTACCCTGCTCATAGTCTTTTCTCAAACAATACTTTCGGCGTCAATACTACTTGGAAACATTTTGCTGAAGCAATGTAAATAACAGGAAAACAAACACAGAACCATCATCCTCTAATATAAATGCCAGCAGAAAACAATATACAAGCGGTTTGTCAGCGCAAACATTTTTGTTTTATATTAAACAATTGAATCATTATGTCAAGAATACACTAATTATATATCCTGAAAAATTGAACTTTTTAAAATGTCTCAAATTCAAACCAGATCATTTATCATTATAGAAATATGTATAAATCTTTATATTATTCCAACTTTTACCTACGCCAATCAAATTTGAGCAAATGTACAAGGCACAATATAGAAAACGTTGACAAAAAATATCTAGGCGACAAGAACAATAACGGCTACAACCAAAACGTGTACCTCCTTTGCAGCTGTATCATGAAACCATCTTGGAAAGTCTAAACTCACGACGTTGCAAATATAAACTGCTTCAATTGTTTAACATTTACGACAGACTTGTTCACGAATATCATGAAGAGCTGACATAACCTTGATTTATAGAATATGAAACCTACTACATTCAAGCCTACAATGATATCTTCGACTTCCATTGTGACGAATGATTGATTGATTGATTGATTTAATTTTAACGGCGCACCAGCACTTTTAGGCTATGTAGTGCCATACAGTAGGTCATATGTGTAAAAAGAAAGGTTCAATATCGACAAGCGATATAGAAAAATCCATAGTAGTTAAATATAAAATGGTAAATGTTGGTAACAGTTAAAGATGTTGGTTCCCAATCTACGGGAAATGTAAATGATGCTTCTTGATGATAAGATGTAAATAATAGTTGGTATTTGCATTAGTTAAAAATTAGTTTGGGTGAGGTCATACAAGTTACAGTTTAAAATAAAGATTTACTTCCTTTAGGAAATCTAAAATACTAGTGATTTGAATAGTATCACAAAGTTCCTGCATGTCGTGTACATTATAGTATTTATCACGCGTAGGTTGCAGGTCGAAACACGTGGTCATAAAGTGTTTAACAGTAAATGGTACATTGCAAGGAATGCACTCAGGTGGATCTTCACCTTTTAGTATGTGTGAGTGGGTAATGTATGTATGACCGATTCTGATTCTTGCAATGACAACCTCCTCCCTACGAATAGTTCTGTAGGAAGGAGTCCATTCTCCCAAAATTCGTTTGATGGCATGAAGTTTGTTATTGATTGCATCATCCCAGGATACCTGCCACTTTTGACGTAGATATTTTTTGATACAACGCTTAAAATCAGAATATGTTAATTTAAAATCCGATGGTTCTAAAGATAGGGCCATCTTAGCAGACCAGCCTGCTAGTTCGTTACGTCTAATGCCAATATGGCTAGGTAGCCAACAGTATACTATATTGCATGAGGTACTAAACTCAGAGTTTTTGACCAGAGCATTCACCAATAGTGGATTATCTAGTTTGATATTGTGTAGCGCCTGAAGCACTGATAATGAGTCACAGAAGATAATACTTTTTAGAATATGTTTAGATTCGATAAATGTCAGAGCAATGTCTATTGCTCTGATTTCCGCTGAAAATAATAATGCGTCATTTGGCAAACGCTCTTTGGTTATGTGTTTGCCACTGACGAAGGCTGCAGCAGCCTTATCAGCAACCTTTGATCCATCAGTATGAAATTTAGCATAATGTGTAAAGTTATTGAGAAGATCATGATAAGAATTCAAGAATAGGATAGGGTTTGTCTCAGATTTTTTCCGATCGTGTAACGTTAAAATCACTTGGGGATGCTTAATTAGCCAAGGTGGTCTTTTCCAGACAAATGTTTTCTGGATTGAAGATAGAATACATTTGATTTGGTCAAAGCAGGATGATATTCTAATACCAAATGAAGGTATAGCAATTGGTTTATTTACGTATAAAATTTTGTAATTTGGATGAAAAACGGCCGCAAAAGCAGGGTTCAGTAGGTTGGATCGTCACGTAAGAGCATAATGTGCAGAAAGCATTTCTTTGTGATGCGATAAAGGTAGATCATTCGCTTCCGCGAGAAGGCAATCACACGAAGATGTCTTGAACGCTCCTACAGCCAGTCTTATTCCCTGATGATGAATTGGGTCAAGCATTTTCAAATATGACTTCCTAGCTGAACCATAAACAATGCATCCATAGTCTAAAATGTAACGGATAAATGTTTTATACAAATCAAGAAGGACTTTTTTATCAGCACCCCAATCAGTGTGAGCAATTACTTTAAGCAAATTTAAAGCTTTTAAGCATTTAGCATCCAAATTCTTAATGTGTGGTATACATGTCAGCTTTTTGTTAAATAGAATACCCAATAATTTTGTTTCCTCATCAACTGGAATAAGTGTTCGATCCAGCGTGAGTTTAGGGTCACCATTATGTCTTCGCAACTGACAGAAATGCATGCATACTGTTTTTGATTTTGAAAATTTGAAACCGTTATTACTGGCCCAACTTTGAATCTTGTTGATATTTTGCTGGAGTTGCCTCTCAATTGTATGCATGTGCTTTGATCAATAACAAATTAAAAAATCGTCAAAATATAATGAGCAACCAACACAGTGAGCTAAGCATTTGGTGATACTATTGATTTTGATGTTAAATAACGTCACAGATAAAATACTGCGATTGGGCACACCCATATCTTGCTGGTGCGTATCGGAGAGGGTAGAGCCCACTCGAACTTTGAATTCCCTGTCAGAGAGAAAATTGGAGATAAATGAGGGCAGACAGCCTTTGAGTCCCAGATCGTGCAGATCATTTAGTATCCCGTTCTTCCATGTTGTGTCACAGGCCTTTTTTAAATAAAAAAACCTCTACTAAATTTTCTTTCTTGATAAAGGTATCACGAATGAATGTTTCTAGTCTATCCAGATGATCATTAGTACTCTGTCCATATCGAAAGCCACTTTGGAAATGAGATATTAAATTGATAGTTTCTAAGTACCAGAGAAGTAGAGAATTGATCATTCTTTCGATTGTTTTGCACAAGCAGCTTGTCAGTGCAATTGGTCGATAGCTGTTGGGATCTTTACTATCTTTACCGGGTTAGGGAACTTGCATTACAGTTGCTTCTTTCAGTCTTTTAGTATATTACCAATAAGCCATAAATCATTGAACAGTTTCAAAAGAGTTATTAATGATGATTCTGGAAGGTGTTTCAAAAACTGGTAATGTATTTCATCAGGACCAGTGGATCTATCATGGGCCTTATCTAAAGCCTCCCTAAGCTCCGATAATGAGAACAACTGATTATAATTTTCCTCGTGTTTGGATGTGAATTTTAAACTTCACTTTTATTTTTGAGCTTTAAGTTTTTGGAAGGCTTCGATATAATTAGATAACGAATTTTTAGAGATACTCTCAGCAAGAGCATTTGCAATGTTACGTTTTGAATTAAAGTTGTTATTGTTTAGTTGCAGGTGTCGGGGAGGATTTTGTTTATTCTTTCCGTTTATTTTGCCTATAGTGTCCCAAACATTCTGAACAGAGGAACGAGAGTTTAAGGAAGAAATATATTTCTTCCATGATGTTCTTTTACTTTCTTTGATTGTGCGACGAGCTTTGGCTCGGGCAATGCGATATATATTTCAGTTTTCGGGCGTCGGATGATTATTAAATTTGTTTAATGTTTTTCGACGTAGTCTAATGGCTTCCGTACATTCCTTAGTGTCCCAAGGATTTAGTTTTCTCTTACAGTTGGTAGAGGACTTGGGAATAGAGTCTTCTGCAATTTCTATTAAAATAGATGTAAAAAGCTGAATGAGATCGTTAACATTGTAAACTGTGTTCTCATTCAGCCTAGGTTTGCAGAGTATTTCGAACTTGACCCAGTCGGCCTTCTTTAAATTCCATTGTGGAATTACTTCATCAATTGTAGAGTTAAGATTTACAAGGGAGATTGGGAAGTGATCGCTACTGTGAAGATCATCAGCGACCTTTCATTCATAGTCCAAAAGCAGCGAGAGAGAACAAATTGTCAAATCGATGCATGTGTATGTACCCGTGCCTGGGTTTAGATATGTAGGTGTTTTGGTATTTTGGGAACACATATGTCTAGAAATAAAGTCTTCAATTTTGTGACCTCTGTCACTTATATGATTTGATCCTCATACAATATTATGGACATTAAAATCCCCGAGTAAAAAAATGGTGCAGGAAGTTGTTGAACAACGGTATATAATTCGTTTGGAACTAGGTTAGTGTTTGGTGGTAAGTAAATAGAGCAAAATGTAATCACTAGCTGACGAGTGACGCTTACTGCAATGACTTGTAAATTTGTGTTTACAGGAATGACCTTATGAGGAAATCTGCCGTTCAAAATAGCAGAATCCCCTTGACTCCGTGTCAACATTCTGAGAGTAGTGGTTAAACAGGGAGTAGTTTTTAAGTGTGATGTCTGTATTTTTTAAATATGTTTCCTGAAGACATAGTACTGCAGCATCATGTTCATTTAAAAGCAGAATAATATCATGGTAGTTGGCTTTAAGTCCTCTACAATTCCACTGTAAAATGATGTTCTTCATTACAACTGTATATTAGAACTTTCGAGTGGCAGACATTTTGGTTATTTTTCTGGAGGATGTACGGGGGTGTATCTTTTGTTGCTGGATCTGGAGTTACCCTGAGGACATGAAGCAGATTCCTCCGCATCCATGTCCTTTAGGTCTTCAAACCTGTTGTGTAATTTTATAGGATCATAAGACCCTTTTTTTACCTATTTGTTTGAAGCTTTTTCTTGCTAGTTGGTGATTTTGGTGGTAGGTAATGCTGAATGTTGTTTGCGTCGATGTCGAGTTTTTCTGCGGTCTATAGTGTTCGAGTCAGAATGGGGTTCAGGTGTGTTTGTTTGAGTTTGTGCTTTTTAGCTGCTCTTCACTACAGTTGAGAAGGATGGGCCGGGGAATGATCAAGCTTGAACAAGCTTCCTGGCATTTGGATAGGGAATATTTGAATTGTATTTAATCCTCTGGATTTACTTCTCCTGTCTCCAAGTGTCGCATTCCTTGAAACTAGCATGATGTTCTTTGCCGCAGTTAACGCAGTGTGGAGTGGCTTTGCATTCTGATTCCCGGTGGGAGGAGTCGCCACACCGGCCACAGATTTGGCTTCTAGAGCATCTGTCTTCATGATGGCCGTATTTTTGGCATTTGTAACATCGGAGGGGATTTGGTATATATACCTCAACTTTAACTTGTAAGAAGCCAACCATGACCACTTTAGTTAATATGGGCTTATTAAAGGTGAGTATAATAGTGTTGGTGTCCTGAAGATTGTTGTTTCGTTTGATGCGAATCCTACGGACTTCAATGACACCTTCAGTTTTCATGTCCTCGAAGATGTCCTTGTCGCAGATTCCAGCAAGGTCACGGCAACGAATGATGCCTTTTAATGTTTTAAGTGTAGAGTGGGCGGAGCAGGTTACTGGAATATCGTGAAAGGTCTTAATTTTCAGTATACTTTCTTATTCTCGACTACTCTGGTACAGAGAAGATAACATTTTAACGTCTCCTTTTCAAAGTGGCTTTCGATATGGACGGAGTACTAATGATCATCTAGTTAGACTAGAAACATTCATTCGTGATACCTTTATCAAAAAAGAACATTTCGTAGCGATATTTTTTGATTTAGAAAAGGCCTATGACACAACATGGAAGTACGGGATAATAAAAGACCTGCACGATCTGGGTCTCAAAGGCCGTCTGCCCTCATTTATCTCTAATTTTCTCTCTGACAGGGAATTCAAAGTTCGAGTGGGCTCTACCCTCTCCGATACGCACCAGCAAGAGATGGGTGTGCCCCAGGGCAGTATTTTATCTGTGACGCTTTTTAACATCAAAATCAATAGTATCACCAAATGCTTAGCTCCCGGTGTTGACTGCTCATTATATGTTGACGATTTTTTAATTTGTTATCGCTCAAAATACATGCATACAATTGAGAGGCAACTCCAGCAAAATATCAACAAGATTCAAAGTTGGGCCAGTAATAACGGTTTCAAATTTTCAAAATCAAAAACAGTATGCATGCATTTTTGTCAGTTGCGAAGACGTCATGATACCCCTGAACTCACGCTGGATGGAACACTTATTCCAGTTATTGAGGAAACAAAATTCTTGGGTGTTCTATTTGACAAAAAGCTGACATTAATACCACACATTAAGAATTTGAAAGCTATATGATCAAAAGCCTTGAATTTGATTAAAGTAATTGCTCACACTGATTGGGGTGCTGATAAAAAAAGTCCTCTTTAATTTGTATAGAACATTTATCCGTTCCATCTTAGACTATGGATGCATTGTTTATGGTTCAGCTAGGAAGTCTTATTTGAAAATGCTTGACCCAATTCATCATCAGGGAATAAGAATTGCTCTAGGAGCATTTAAGACATCTCCGTGTGAAAGCCTTCTCGCGGAAGCGAATGAACCACCTTAATCGCATCGCAGAGAAATGCTTTCTGCACATTATGCTCTTAAGTTACGATCCAACCTACTGAACCCTGCTTTCTCGGCCATTTTTTCATCCAAATTACAAAGCTTTATACGTAAATAAACCAATTGCTATACCTTCATTTGCTATTAGAATATCATCCTGCTTTGACCAAATCAAATGTAATCTATCTTTAATCCAGAAAACATTTGTCTCGAAAACACCACCTTGGCTCATTAAGCAACCCCAAGTGAATTTTACGTTACACGATCGGGAAACATCTGAGACAAACCCTATCCTATTCTTGAATTCTTATCATGATCTACTCAATGACATTACACATTATACTAGATTTTATACTGATGGATCAAAGGTTGCTGATAAGGCTGCTGCAGCCTTCGTCAGTGGCAAACACATAACTCAAGAGCGTTTGCCAAATGATGCATCCATATTTTCGGCGGAAATCAGAGCAATAGACATTGCTCTGACATTTATCGAATCTAAACATATTCTAAATAGTATTATCTTCTGTGACTCATTATCAGTGCTTCAGGCGCTACACAATATCAAACTAGATAATCCACTATTGGTTAATGTTCTGATCAAAAACTCTGAGCTTAGTGCCTCATGCAATCTTGTATACTGTTGGCTACCTAGCCATATTGGTATTAGAGGTAACGAAGAAGCAGACCGGGATGCAAAGATAGCCCTATCTTTAGAACCATCGGATTTTAAATTAACATATTCTGATTTTAAACCTTGTATCAAAAAGTATCTACGTCAAAAGTGGCAGGTATCATGGGATGGTGCAATCAATAACAAATTTCATGCCATCAAACCAATCTTGGGAGAATGGACTCCTTCCTACAGAACTATTCGTAGGGAGGAGGTTGTCATTGCAAGAATCAGAATCGGTCATACATACATTACCCACTCACACATACTAAAAGGTGAAGATCCACCAGAGCGCGTTCCTTGCTATGTACCATTTACTGTTAAACACTTTATGACCACGTGTTCCGACCTGCAACCTAAGCGTGATAAATAATATAATGTACACGACATGCAGAAACGTTTTGATACTATTCAAATCACTAGTATTTTAGATTTCCTAAAGGAAGTAAATCTTTATTTTAATCTGTAACTTGTTATGACCTTACCCAAACTAATTTTTAACTAATGCAAATACCAACTATTATTTAAAACTTTTCATCAAGATACATCATTTACATTTCCCGTTGTTTGGGAACCGACATTTTGAACTGTTGACAACATTTATCATTTTATATTTGACTACTATGGGTTTTTTTTACTATATCGCTGGTCGATATTGAACCTTTCTTTTTACATATATGACCTACTGTATGGCGCTAAATAGCCTAAAAGTGCTGGTGCGCCGTTAAATTTAAATCAATCAATCAATCAATCAATCAATCTGTATATCATGATCCTTTTTGATTAGCAATTTCATTCAAAATAATGTATACGTTTGGATTTGTGATGAATTGGAATTTAATAAATAAGTGTAACTCAAAAGGGACAGATGTAAAAATATTCCATATACAAAAGAGTTCGTCGACTCGATTATGAAACATAATGAGACAATTTATTTGAAGTAGTGGTTGAATATGAAGTCTTAACAGATTTATATTAAATTGTATTAAAATTATGTGTTATATTTAGAGACGAGTGGTTTTGACATTTAGAAAATACGTACTGTGTTCCTAAACACTATTTCACTCAAAGTGAATTCCTGATGACACTTCCTTTCTTATATCAAGATGTCTTAGTTTCTGTACAGTTACTGAAAGCATGAACGTCTTCAAGACGTTTTCTCTACCAAATATTTATTTAATCTACGAAAGGCTTCGTTGATTGGGACATTGTGTATTTAATACCAAGGCTTCGAATATTCCAAATATTACTGTTAGAAAAACTGGTTCACTCATCAAAACAGAAGATTAAGAAGCGTGATGCAAACACATTCTGCAAATTATTCAACTTATTTTAGAAATTATTTCTGGACATTAAACATGAGCACATTTTGGGCCACCTTCGCCTTGATGTTCTTTACGAGAAAATGTTAGTCCGGTAGAGGTAGCAAAACTGAAACTTTATCGATGACACTTGTATTAGCATTTATTGTTTTATATTATTTTTATTGACAAGTCCTTCCAGATCAATGTTGATATTATAAAAGATGTCAACATTTGCATTCGGCTAAACCTCGCTGTTCCTTTTCGAATTCTAAATCGTTAGGTTCTAATTTTACTACAATCTTCTAGTGATATCCTGTGATACAATCACCTATCAAGTCCAATAGCTGATTACCTTTAATTTGGTATGATAAAGCATAGTAAATATCCGAAAACATAGGATTTACGTCGTGAGAAAATAGGAAGCCCCTAAGAGCCGTTAATATATATTTTATTATGGCCTTAATGTCCATGTTAGGATTCGTATTTTCTTCAGGTTTCTGCCACCCCTTTATTCAATGCCAGGAAAAGTGATGACTTTGTATAAAATATTTCCTTTTTGCATGCAACTGGTGAAAGTGGGCTACATTATCCTACATTGCATTTACGACAGTTACAATGTATTTCACAATCACCTAAATATTCATGATACTATGGCATGTAAAATAATAAAATTTGTTGGTTACGATTGTATTAAATTATCAATCCACTATACATAAAAATATTTCAAGCTACGAGGAAAACGATACGTTTATGCAAATAACTTAATTACCTGAATTTTGTATGTGTTCTTTGTATGTATTCTAGTGCAGTAATCTTTATGAGCACTGGATAGAAAGGCCTCAGTGATCTATTGATATTTGTTTAAATCTGTAGACAACAATTTTTTGATTAATCTTCGTGATCTATTGATATTTGTTTAAATCTGTAGACAACAATTTATTGATTAATCTTCACACGGAGAAAAAGTTAGTCTTTTTCAACAGAGTTTCATGTTTTCGTCTCTGATAGGATTCAAGATTATGCAATAGAAAGGCTTGATAAATATAAATCTATGTATAATCCTTGTTATTCCTTGCCCGTTTTTCAGCATGCTTCCTACGCCCTCATTCACTAAAATCGCGTGGTTTATAATATATATTCAAACACCTCAGCTGAGTTCAACATGTTTATTTTCAATCACATTTATGACAAACATTTCATCCTTTCATATTTTTTCATACATATAATTTTCCCTACAAACAACGAATTAGAAGCTCAAAACTATTAATTTAGTTGTTCCTTCAAAATAATGAATCCTTTTTGCCAGGTTAAGACATTTAGGTGTCAGATTATTGTTATCTCGACTGAAAACGAAACTTACCACGGTCAAACTAAGTACTTAATAGGATTTTAACATCAACATTGAACGCATGCTAATGAACTGATATATGGCTTCAATTATATAATGTTTGTTTTGTCTTTACAACTGAACCTTAGATAATCAGTAAGAGGCTTACATTCACACTCTACTATGAGTAAACACAATGTTGAGCGCATTCGCAAATCATGAAAATATTTTCGATATCATTAATATTCTTATGCTTGGACTTTAGTAATCCTGTATATCTCTCACAATAATTATATTGTATCCAGAGAACGTTGGTGGCTTACACGCCCCTGTCAAACGAAAAATAAGTTGAGGAAACATTCAAATAAAATATTCATAAATGGTATATATTAGAACTGCTCTCCCAGATGTCCTATCCTATGATCCATGTTAGATGTAATCCTTATTGTGCAAGGCCCTATTATTATAATTATGTAGAATAAAGATCATACAAAGCGCCACCAGTTTTAAGTTCGTAGCACAAAACAACAGTAAGTGTCAGTGTGATGTATAATAATGGTGTACCCTTTATCAAAACAGTTGATGTCTTTCTCTCATTATATTCCAGTTTTCGAATTTAACTTTTAAAGGGCATGCAAGTTATCGCATCATTCTTGAGGTCTTTATGGAATTATTATCTTTCTTCTTGAAAAATTCTCGAATTCTGTTCAGTGTTTGAATAGATAGATAGATAGATAGATAGATAGATAGATAGATAGATAGATAGATAGATAGATAGATAGATAGATAGATAGATAGATAGATAGATAGATAGATAGATAGATAGATAGATAGATAGATAGATAGATAGATACATAGATAGATAGGTAGGTAGGTAGGTAGGTAGGTAGGTAGGTAGGTAGATAGATAGATAGATAGATAGGTAGGTAGGTAGGTAGGTAGGTAGATAGGTAGGTAGGTAGGTAGGCAGGTAGGTAGGTAGGTAGGTAGGTAGGTAGATAGATAGATAGATAGATAGATAGATAGATAGATAGATAGATAGATAGATAGATAGATATTCAGAAGTTTAGACAAGATTAATTACTGCTCCTAAAAATGATTAATACGGAAGACATTATGGCACAAATTACAAATATATATTCGTCTAATGCAATATGTAGATATATAGCCACTGTTGATTCTCTCTCCGATGACGGGCTCAATGGTGTATCTGTTGACAACACATCGCATACCTTTTCCTCGTCATCAAAATCACCACTTATGTCAATCAGTTCTTAACAATAATCATGGCGCTATTGATGCTTCAACATCGGACGGGCTCACTGGTGTATATGTTGCCTTCACTGACTCTACCTTTTCATTTCTTCAAGATTCAATGTCTACACCAGCATCACGTGTCACAGATGGTGGCTCAATTGTTGATGCGATATCAGATGATTGGCTCATTGGTGCATCTGTTACCTGCGCTGCCTCTACGTCTTCCTCTCCATCATATTTGCAATCTGTATCAATATCAATTTTTGCGGATGCTGATGACACTGTTGATGCTCCCTCAACAGACGGGATCATTGGTGCATCTGTAGCCTGAACTGACTCTACCTCTTCCTCTTCATCAAATTTTCCATCTTTATCAGCATCAATTGTTAAGGATGCTGATGACACTGTTGATGCTCCCTATTCAGACTGGCTCATCGGTGCATCTGTTGCCTGCACTGTGTCTGTCTCTTCATGTTCATCAGATTTGCTATCTCTGTCATCAGTTTCAATTGTTGCGGATGGTAATGCCACTGTTGATGCTCTAACACCAGACAGATCTCCCCCTGCGGGTCCGGGGTTGTAGAATTGGCCCGCCGTGCCTCGCTACGTGTCGTAAAAGGCGACTAAGTAGAGGTAACCTGTTTGCCGTGGGTTGCGACCCGTAACGGAGGAGGAAAGGATCCTGGTGGTTGCAACGCATTACTTTGGCCTCTACTTCTCTTAAGACGGGTGGTTGAGATGGGCCCGGTCTCGACAAATCGGCTGGTCACGCCGAGCCCTAGGAAGTCTTTATTAACACTCTCACCTCCTTTTACTTTATTCTTGTATCTCGCTTGATACCACCGTTATTTAAATTTTCAAAGTAAGTTTTAGTACAAATGATCAACTAGTAGACTGCTAACAAGGATTCATTCGTGATACCTTTATCAAAAAAACCATTTAGTAGCGGTATTTTTTGATTTAGAAAAGGCCTATGACACAACATTGGAAGTACGGGATACTAATACCTGCACGATCTGGGATTTCAAAGGCCGTCTCCTCATTTTATCTCTAATTTTCTCCTTCATCTGACAGGGAATTCAATGAGTGGGCTACCCTCTCCGAACACACCAGAAGAGATGGGTGTGCCCCAGGGCAACTATTTTATCAAAATCGCTTTAAGTATGGCATTTATTAAAAAAATCAAAGTATCACCAAAGATGCTTAGCTCCCGTGTTGACTGCTCATTATATGTTCAACGATTTTTTAATTTGTTATCGCTCAAAAACATGCATGGGCAATTTCAATTGGACATGCAAACTCAAAACTAATAAAAAATCAAAAATGGGACCAAAAAATCTAACCACGGTGTGAAAAATTTCATTAATCAAAACAGTATATTTAATTTGTCAGTCATTGCAAACAATTGGGCGATAACAAAAGACAACTAAGCATAAGTTTGCAACTAAGATTCAAATTTGCAAAAGTTGTTGTGCAACAATATTTTGTACTGGATAGATTTTTGTCTTGTATTCTGATAACCCTAAACTCACGCTGGATGGAACATTTTCATTGTTGAGGAAACAAAATTCTTGGGTGTTCTTTTTGACAAAAAGCTGACATTCATACCAACATTAAGAATTTGAAAGCTAAATGCTTAAAAGCCTTAATTTGATTAAAGTAATTGCTCACACTGATTGGGTGTGCTGATAAAAAAGTCCTCCTTAATTTGTATAGAACATTTATCCGTTCCAATCTATAGACTATGGATGCATTGTTTATGGTTCAGCTAAAAGTCTTATTTGAAAATGCTTGACCCAATTCATCATCAGGGAATAAGACTTGCTCTAGGAGCATTTAAGACATCTCCGTGTGAAAGCCTTCTCGCGGAAGCGAATGAAAACCACCTTTATCCATCGCAGAGAAATGCTTTCTGCACATTATGCTCTTAAATTACGATCCAACCCTCTGAACCCAGCTTTTTCGGCCGTTTTTCATCCAAATTACAAAGCTTTATACGTAAATAAACCAAATGCTATACCTTCATTTGGTATTAGAATATCATCCTGCTTTGACCAAATCAAATGTAATCTATTTTAATCCAGAAAACTTTTGTCTCGAAACACCACCTTGGCTCATTAAGCAACCCCAAGTGAATTTTACTGTTACACGATCGGAAAAAATCTGAGACCAAACCTATCCTATTCTTGAATTCTTATCATGATCTACTCAATGAATTTACACATTATGCTAGATTTTATACTGATGGATCAAAGGTTGCTGATAAGGCTGCTGCAGCCTTCGTCAGTGGCAAACACATAACCAAAGAGCGTTTGCCAAATGATGCATCCATATTACAGCGGAAATCAGAGCAATAGACCTTGCTCTGACATTTATCGAAACTAATCATATTCTAAATAGTATTATCTTCTGTGACTCATTATCAGTGCTTCAGGCGCTACACAATATCAAACTAGATAATCCACTATTGGTGAATGTTTTGAGAAAAAAAAAAGCTGAACTTAGTGCCTCATGCACAAGAGTATACTGTTGGCTACCTAGCCAGAATGGTATTAGAGGTAAAGAAGAAGCAGACCGGGCTGCTAAGATGGCCTATCTTTAGAACCATAGGATTTTAAATTACCATATTCTGATTTTAAACCTTGTATCAAAAGTATCTACGTCAAAAGTGGCAGGTATCATGGGATGATGCAATCAATAACAAACTTCATGCCATCAAACCAATCTTGGGAGAATGGACTCCTTCCTACAGAACTATTCGTAGGGAGGAGGTTGTCATTGCAAGAATCAGAATCGGTCATACATACATTACCCACTCACACATACTAAAAGGTGAAGATCCACCAGAGTGCGTTCCTTGCAATGTACCATTTACTGTTAAAACACTTTATGACCACGTGTTCCGACCTGCAACCTACGCGTGATAAATACTATAATGTACACGACATGCAGGAACTTTTTGATACTATTTAAATCACTAGTATTTAGAGTTCCCTAAAGGAAGTAAATCTTTATTTTTTTAACTGTAACTTTTTATGACCTTACCCAAACTAATTTTTAACTAATACCAATACCAACTATTATTTTTTACATCTTTTCTTAAGATACATCATTTACATCTCCCGTTGATCGGGAACCAATCCCTGTTACCAACATTTACCATTTTATATTTACTAATGGAATTTAACTATATCGCTGGTCGATAAACCTTTTTACATTTACTATATGGCGCTAAATAGCCTAAAAGTGCTGGTGATTAAAATTTTACTAATAATCTCGCTGGTCGATATTGAACCTTTTTACAAATATACCTACTGTTATGCTGCTAGCCATAGAAGCTAATAATCTGGTGCAGCCGTTAATGCAATTTTAATTTTGCCAAATGATGCATCATATTTCAGCGGAAATCAGAGCAATAGACCTTGCTCTGACATTTATCGAAAACTAATCATATTCTAAAATAGTATATCTTCTGTGACTCATTATCAGTGCTTCAGGCGCTACACAATATCAAACTAGATAATCCACTATTGGTGAATGTTTTGATCAAAAAAACTCTGAGCTTAGTGCCTCATGCAATTAGTATACCTTGGCTACCTAGCCATATTGGTTTAGAGGTAACGAAGAAGCAGACCGGGCTGCTAAGATGGCCCTATCTTTAGAACCATCGGATTTTAAATTACCATATTCTGATTTTATACCTTGTATCAAATAGTATCTATCAAAAGTGGCAGGTATCATGGGATGATGCAATCAATAACAAACTTCATGCCATCAAAACCATCTTGGGAGAATGGACTCCTTCCTACAGAACTATTCGTAGAAGGTTGTCATTGCAAGAATCAGATCGGTCATACATACATTACCCACTCACACATACTAAAAGGTGAAGATCCACCAGAGTGCGTTCCTTGCAATGTACTCATTTACTGTTGAACACTTTATGACCACGTGTTCCGACCTGCAACCTACGCGTGATAAATACTATAATGTACACGACATGCAGGAACTTTTTGATACTATTCAAATCACTAGTATTTTAGATTTCCTAAAGGAAGTAAATCTTTATTTTAAAGGACTGTAACTTTTTTATGACCTTACCCAAACTAATTTTTAACTAATACCAATACCAACTATTATTTACATCTTTTTCATCAAGATAGATAAATTTACATCTCCCGTTGATCGTGAAACCACATATCTTTAACTGTTACCAACATTTACCATTTTATATTTATCTACTATGGATTTTTTTACTATATCGCTGGTCGATATTGAACCTTTTTTACAAATATGACCTACTGTATGGCGCTAAATAGCCTAAAGTGCTGGTGCGCCGTTAAAATTTAATCAATCAATCAATCAATATGTTTTTTTTTTGAAACCTTGTATCAAAAAATTATTTTTCAAAACCTGGCAGGTTTCACCAGTTATGGATGTGCAAAAAGTCTGAATAATTCAAACATTCATGCCATCAAACCAATCTTATTCCAGATTTTTCCTACAGAACTATTCGTAGGGAGAGGTCCATGTTCATTGCAAGATCTGAATCCCATCATACATTACCCAACATTAATACTAAAAAAGATCCACCAGAATGCGTCATTCTTGCAATGTACCATTTACTGTTGTAAACAAAATAATGAACACGTTTCCTCTGACCTAGCTGCAACCTACGGTGATAAATCGCGTTAAACACTACATGCAGGAACTTTTTTGATACTATTCAAATTACTAGTATTTAAGAGTTCTAAGGACAAAGTAAATCTTTATTTTAAACTGAACTTTTTATGACCTTACCCAAACTAAAACTAATCCAATACCAACTATTATTTAATCTTTTTCATCAAATACATCATTTACATCTCCCGTTGATCGTGCAACCAATATCTTAATGGAACCAAATTTACCATTTTATATTTTTCGCCACTATGGATTTTTTACCATTAACCGCTTGGTCAATATTGACCTTTTTTCACAAATATGACCTACTTTAGTATGGCGCATAAATAGCCTAAAAGTGTACCGTATGCAGTTTTTTAAAATTACAAATCAATAAATCATTATCTAGCTAATTTCACCATAAATTCAAATGTAACCTCTCTCGACAACATAATGACTTTAATTCAGGCATTAAAATCAACTATATTGTCAAAGTTGTCAATCAATTGCCTTGTCTTTAGCAACCGCCAAAGTATTCGATTAATAATATGGATTACTTATACCTTACCAAAAACACTGTCTTAATTTTGTCAAATCTGCATGGACATCATACCCAACTTAAGTAATTTAAAACTTTTCATTGAAGAAACTTTTTATGATCTACTTATTGTAGGGAATGCGTACAGATTTTAAGGTTGAAACATTTATCAACATTATAATGTATTTAACCTAAATCGATTTTTTTACTATTGGAGTCGATAAACTGACAGACCTTGCAGATGATATTACTGTGATCACTAATTCAAAGGTTGTTACGAAGCAGCATTTTAAAGCATTTCTGAAGCAATTTATCAGCGAGTCAAAACACTTTAAATAAGGGACCTTGCTGCATGCCAGTAAGGAACATAATGTTCATATTCTGTTTCGAGAGCAGCATTTCATTGGAACCATTAGCTTTTGGAGATTGCCGTTCATCAGGATTTTCACCAAATCTACTAACAGAGAAATAACCCTATGTGCTAAAGATAGAATGATTTTTTATCAAAGATACCAAGAGCAAGCCTTTACAGGATTTAGTGCTCACCCAATGGTGAAACTTTTATAAAAATACAGCAGCCATGCAAAGTGCCAAGACACAGATACCAAATCAGTGCCGCAGGAAATTACAATGAAGCGATTCTCTCACCGACTGCTGGCCTAAAGAAGGCCCTATCACTAGAACCTTTCCACTGACTGGAGATTTCGCTTGTAGCCACTATCTGATTTTAACAATCGTGATTAAGCCTTGATGCAAAAAATTCGAATTAATGGCGGTATCATTTGCATGATGCATCAAATCCCTGGTAAGATGTCATTTACCAGGTCATGTGGAACCAATCTCCAATTGCAAGCCCCCGACTCAGGTTTTGTACAGAAAGTTGGGAAATATTCGTAGGGATAGGTTTGTCATTGCAAGAATCAGAATCGGTCATACATACATTACCCACTCACACATTACTAAAAGGTGAAATCCACCCCCCCCCCCCCGTGCGTTCAAGCCAATGTACCATTTACTGTTAAACACTTTATGACCACGTGTTCCGATGCAACCTAACGCATGATATTATTATCATAATGTAAACGACATGCAGGAACTTTTGATACTATTCAAATCACTAGTATTTTTTCCAAAAGGAAGTAAATCTTTTTTTTTCAAAACAGTAACTTTTTATGTCCTCTTACCAAACTAATTTTAAACAAATACCAGCTACCAAATTTTATCTACAATCTTTTCATTATCAGATACATCATTTTTAAAATATCTCCGTTTGATCGTGAAACCCACATATTTAACTTTGTTAACATTTAATTTTATATATTCTACTATGGTTTTTTTTTACTATATCGCTGGTCGATATTGATTTAAGTACCTTTTTACATATATGACCTACTGTATGGCGCTAAATAGCCTAAAGTGCTGGTGCGCAGTTTTTTTTATATATCCAATCAATTTATCCTTCTTATCCAATATAGACTTAAAATCATTATTAGAACATATGCTAGCTAGTTATAAATATACTTTCATATTTAAGATGATTAGCAATTTACAACTTGAAAACTCAATGCATCACCTGGAATGCAGACGTCTTTGCCTAAAAATATTCTCTAAAGCGAATGGGACCCCTAAATTAGAAGAGTACATGACGCATTTCTGACAGATCGAGTACTTAGGAAAACAACGATCAGTTCAGACTGCCTTTATCACCCAATTTAAACTTGCAAGTGATGTATTTCCAGCTATCAAAGTGCAATATCCATACTTACCTAGATGCATTCGAACTTCTTTCAGAAGTACTTTGGCAAAAGAAAAGGCAATAGCAAAATACTTCCACTATTCCACAAACGTGTTTAGGCCGTGGGTAAAGTGAAGCAAATACTCTCCAAACTTGCTTGAATGGGAAATTTATCTGGGAACTGAGTCTACTGGAATCCATTGTGAAAATTTGCTCGTTCCTGTCTAAAATGTATAGCATTGCAAAGAAAAGTTCCCAAATCTTATATCTTTTGCAGGGCTACCATCGTGACATGCAAAAGAATTAAACTTATAACTCAATAATCATGTTGTCATTGCAAGAAAGTTATAATCGGTCATGCAGATGCTAACGTACCACTCAACCTTTACTAAAGTTGAAACCATCATTCATTGCCTTAGTATTTGTACCATTTACTGTTATACGCCTTTTGACCAAGCAGAAATACACGTAGATATAAATACTATAATTTATGAACGAAACATGCATGGAACTTTTTGATACTATTGCAATAAGCATATTGTATTTTAGACATTTAAAGAAGTAAAGGTCTTTTGCAAACTGTAATTTATGACCTTACCCAAAATTTTTAACGGGTGGTAAAAACCAAACTATATTTTACATCTTTTCAATAAGATGAGTCATTTAAATTCCCAAGACGGGAACCATAAACCATCTTTATCTGTTACCAGTTTTCCATTTTCTATTTACTACTATGGAGGAAACACTTCATCAATTCGATATTGAACCACAGCCTATCCTTTACTGTATGGACGTCTAAATTAAGGTACTAAAAGAAAATCTTTAAGTGAATTCAATCAATCAATCCACTTTACTTTGAATTTTATTTCATCATGTATGATTGAGATTAATCCTTATCCAATGAATGCAAAAAAGCATATGTATGAATTCCCAAAACTTCTGATGATATGGAATCATCCCAAGAACTGCTACCTAAGAATAAATTGCAACAGAGTATTTTTAAAACAAGTCCATACTAATGAATGAAGTTTAACTCAGCTATGACAATCTTCTGTAATATACCTGCACAATTGATCATTTTTCCTGAAATACCTATAATGTACGGCAAGGTTTTTTTCAATTATTCAAATAGAAGACCAAAAATTCCTATTCCCGTGATATTTCTCATTAAAAAGTCCAGGCTAAACTCTTTGGTACAGAACTAGGATTTGTAAATATCAAGAACTGGATTTTTGACAATAATCATCTCCTGAAGTGTAAGGTACTTAGAACGTTAACATTTAATTCTAATATTATCTCTTTGACACGACTTATTCAAAGTTGGCTTCGAATCCCTAATCAAAAATTGAAATACGAAATTCAAAAGAAATGCCTAGTCGTAATTTCTTAGAATGTAGAAAATTAAATTCCTAAACCATTATTAACAAGTCATTTGTCTTCTTCCCCTTTTATCTCATAGTCCTCCCGTGTGCTAGACTCTCGGGGTTGTAGAATTGGCCCGCCGTTCATCCTCGCCACGTGTCGTAAAAGGCGACTAAGTAGAGGCAACCTGTTTTGCCGTGGGTTGCGACCCGTAACGGAGGAGGAAAGGATCCTGGTAGTTGCAACACACTACTTTGGCCTCTACTTTTCTAAAGACGGGTGGTTGAGATGGGCCCGGTCTCGACAAATCGGCTGGTCACGCCGAGCCCTAGGAAGTCTTTATTAACTCTCTCACCTCCTTTTACTTTATTCTTGTATCTCGTTTGATACCACCGTTGCCCTATACTCTATTCCTATATCTTTCCCTTTCTTAAATCTTAGAAGACTTCCTAGAAGGCGGTGGCTTAACGGGTCAATCAGGGGGTAATTTTACTGACTTTCGAAATTGGCAACTTCAGGGTCAACCAAAGGTAATTTTTACCAACTGAGTATGGTGTTTGTGTATCCCTGGCACTTGAAAAGTGTCCCCTTGTTGGGCTCCTTGGTGGGTGGGGAGCACGGGTGCTGAATCTTTCAAACTGCCATCATGGAAAATTTAAAAAAAAACCCAAACGAACCAAAAAAAATCTGTGTCATCAGAGTCGGATGATGAACCCCATGTAGTGTGGAATCCTTTCCTCGCTTCATGGTTGATGATCCATTCAAAAAGACGAAACTAAACAACTTGCCACATTGTCACCATTTATAGTCGAAAAGACTATACTTGGATTAGTCGGCAAGCCAAAAAGTGTGAAAAAGCTAAGATCAGGTGACCTACTTGTAGAGTGTGAGCGCAAAGCTCAAACTGAAAATATACTGAAAATTAAATCGTTTCACGATATTCCAGTAACCTGCTCCGCCCACTCTACACTTAATACATCAAAAGGCATCATTCGTTGCCGTGACCTTGCTGGAGTCTGCGACAAGGACATCGTCGAGGGCATGAAAACTGAAGGTGTCACTGCAGTCCGTAGAATTCGTATCAAACGAAAAAAACAATCTGCAGGACACCAACACTATTATACTCACCTTTAATAAGCCCATACTACCTAAAGTGGTCAAGGTTGGCTTCTTACAAGTTAAGGTTGAGGTATATATACCAAATCCCCTCCGATGTTACAAATGCCAAAAATACGGCCATCATGAAGACAGATGCTCTCGAAGCCAAATCTGTGGCCGGTGTGGCGACTCCTCCCACCGGGAATCAGAGTGCAAGGCCACTCCGCACTGCGTAAACTGCGGCAAAGAACATCATGCTGGTTCCAAGGAATGCGACACTTGGAGACAGGAGAAGGAAATCCAGAGGATTAAATATACTAATAATATTCCCTATCCAGAGGCCAGGAAGCTTGTTCAGGCTAGATCATTCCCCGGCCCATCCTTCTCAACTGTAGTAAAGACCAGCCAGAAAGCAACGAAAGATGCACAAACTCAAACAAACCCGCCTGAACCCCATGCTGACTCAAACATCCCACACTATAGACCGCAGAAAAACTCTACATCGACGCAAACAACATTCAACATTACCTCACCACCAAATCACCAAATAGCAAGAAAAGGCTTCAAACAAATAGGCATAAAAAAGGGTCTGATGACCCTATAAAAGTACACAACAGGTTTGAAGACCTAGAGGACATGGATGCGGAGGAATTTGCTTCATGTCCTCAGGGTAACTCCAGATCCAATAACAAAAGATACACCCCCGTACTTCCTCCAGATAAATAACCAAATTATTTGCCACTCGAAAGGTAAAATATACAGCTGAAATGAAGAACACCATTTTACAATGGAATTGTAGAGGACTTAAAGCCAACTACCATGATATTCTTCTGCTTTTAGATGAACATGATCCTGCAGTACTATGTCTTCAGGAAACATTTTTGAAAACTACAGACAACATCACACTTAAAAAGTACTCCCTGTTTTAACCACTACTCTCAGAATGTTGACAGGGCCTCAGGGGGAGTCTCTGTTATTGTGAACAATAGAGCCCCTCATAAGGTCATCCTCTAAACACAAATTTACAAGCATTGCTGTAAGCGTCACTCTTCAGCGAGTGATTACATTTTTTCTATTTACTTACCACCAAACAACTTACAACCTAGTCCCAAACGAATTAGATACCCTTGTGCAACAACTTCCTGCACCATTTGTAATTTTAGGGCGATTTTAATGCCCATATAATATTCTATGGGGATCAAATCATATAAGTGATAGAGGTCACAAAATTGAAGACTTTATTTCTAGACACGATCTGTGTCTCTATCAAATACCAAAAATACCTACATACCTTACACCCCCAGGCACGGGTACCGACACATACATCGATTTGACAATTTGTTCTCCCTCGCTGCTTTTGGAATATGAATGGAAGGTCGCTGATGATCTCCACAGTAGCGATCACTTCCCAATCTCACTTGTAAATCTTAACTCTACAATTGATGAAGTAATTCCACAATGGAATTTAAAGAAGGCCGACTGGGTCAAGTTCGAAATACTCTGCAAAACTAGGCTGAATGAGGACACAGTTTTCAATGTTAGCGATCCCATTCAGCTTTTTACATTATATTCTAATAGCAATTGCAGAAGACTCTTATTCCCAAGTCCTCTACCAACTGTAAAAGAATCTTAAAACCTTGGGTCACTAAGGAATGTACGGAAGCCATTAGACTAACGTCGAAAAGCATTAAACAAATTTAATAATCATCCGACGCCCGAAAACTTAGCTGTATAATACCACGCATTGCCAGAGCCAAAGCTCGTCGCACAATCAGGGAAAGTAAACGAGCATCATGGAAGAAATATGTTTCTTCTTTAAACTCTCGTTCCTCTGTTCAGAAGGTTTGGGATACTGTACGCAAAATAAACGGAAAGAACAAACAAAACCCTCTCCGACAACTGCAACTAAACAATAACAACTTTAATTCAAAACGTGACATTGCAAATACTCATGTTGACAGTTTCTCCAAAATTCATCATATCTAATTATTATACCGAAGCCTTCCAAAAACTTAAAGCTCAAAAAGAAAAGTCACGTTTAAAATTCACATCCAAGAACTCGGAAAATTATAATCAGTTGTTCTCATTATCAGAGCTTAGGGAGGCTTTAGATAAGGCCCATGATACATCCACTGGGCCTGATGAAATACATTACCAGTTTTTGAAACACCTTCCAGAATCATCATTAACAACTCTTTTGAAACTCTTCAATGATTTATGGATTATTGGTAATGTACCAAAAAAACTGGAAAGAAGCAAATTTAATACCAGTTCCCAAACCCGGTAAAGATAGCGAAGACCCCAGCAGCTACCAACCAATTGCACTGACAAGCTGTGTGTGCAAAACAATGGAACGAATGATCAATTCTCGACTACTCTGGTACTTAGAAGCTAACAATTTAATATCTCCTTTCCAAAGTGGCTTTCGATATGGACGGAGTACTAATGATCATCTAGTTAGACTAGAAACATTCATTCGTGATACCTTTATCAAAAAAGAACATTTAGTAGCGGTATTTTTTGATTTAGAAAAGGCCTATGACACAACATGGAAGTACGGGATACTAAAAGACCTGCACGATCTGGGTCTCAAAGGCCGTCTGCCCTCATTTATCTCTAATTTTCTCTCTGACAGGGAATTCAAAGTTCGAGTGGGCTCTACCCTCTCCGATACACACCAGCAAGAGATGGGTGTGCCCCAGGGCAGTATTTTATCTGTGACGCTTTTTTAACATCAAAATCAATAGTATCACCAAATGCTTAGCTCCCGGTGTTGACTGCTCATTATATGTTGACGATTTTTTAATTTGTTATCGCTCAAAACACATGCATACAATTGAGAGGCAACTACAGCAAAATATCAATAAGATTCAAAGTTGGGCCAGTAATAACGGTTTCAAATTTTCAAAATCAAAAACAGTATGCATGCATTTTTGTCAGTTGCGAAGACATCATGATAACCCTAAACTCACGCTGGATGGAACACTTATTCCAGTTGTTGAGGAAACAAAATTCTTGGGTGTTCTTTTGACAAAAAGCTGACATTCATACCACACATTAAGAATTTGAAAGCTAAATGCTTAAAAGCCTTAAATTTGATTAAAGTAATTGCTCACACTGATTGGGGTGCTGATAAAAAAGTCCTCCTTAATTTGTATAGAACATTTATCCGTTCCATCTTAGACTATGGATGCATTGTTTATGGTTCAGCTAGGAAGTCTTATTTGAAAATGCTTGACCCAATTCATCATCAGGGAATAAGACTTGCTCTAGGAGCATTTAAGACATCTCCGTGTGAAAGCCTTCTCGCGGAAGCGAATGAACCACCTTTATCGCATCGCAGAGAAATGCTTTCTGCACATTATGCTCTTAAGTTACGATCCAACCCTCTGAACCCAGCTTTTTCGGCCGTTTTTCATCCAAATTACAAAGCTTTATACGTAAATAAACCAAATGCTATACCTTCATTTGGTATTAGAATATCATCCTGCTTTGACCAAATCAAATGTAATCTATCTTTAATCCAGAAAACTTTTGTCTCGAAAACACCACCTTGGCTCATTAAGCAACCCCAAGTGAATTTTTACGTTACACGATCGGAAAAAATCTGAGACAAACCCTATCCTATTCTTGAATTCTTATCATGATCTACTCAATGAATTTACACATTATGCTAGATTTTATATACTGATGGATCAAAGGTTGCTGATAAGGCTGCTGCAGCCTTCGTCAGTGGCAAACACATAACCAAAGAGCGTTTGCCAAATGATGCATCCATATTTACAGCGGAAATCAGAGCAATAGACCTTGCTCTGACATTTATCGAAACTAATCATATTCTAAATAGTATTATCTTCTGTGACTCATTATCAGTGCTTCAGGCGCTACACAATATCAAACTAGATAATCCACTATTGGTGAATGTTTTGATAAAAAACTCTGAACTTAGTGCCTCATGCAATATAGTATACTGTTGGCTACCTAGCCATATTGGTATTAGAGGTAACGAAGAAGCAGACCGGGCTGCTAAGATGGCCCTATCTTTAGAACCATCGGATTTTAAATTACCATATTCTGATTTTAAACCTTGTATCAAAAAGTATCTACGTCAAAAGTGGCAGGTATCATGGGATGATGCAATCAATAACAAACTTCATGCCATCAAACCAATCTTGGGAGAATGGACTCCTTCCTACAGAACTATTCGTAGGGAGGAGGTTGTCATTGCAAGAATCAGAATCGGTCATACATACATTACCCACTCACACATACTAAAGGTGAAGATCCACCAGAGTGCGTTCCTTGCAATGTACCATTTACTGTTGAACACTTTATGACCACGTGTTCCGACCTGCAACCTACGCGTGATAAATACTATAATGTACACGACATGCAGGAACTTTTTGATACTATTCAAATCACTAGTATTTTAGAGTTCCTAAAGGAAGTAAATCTTTATTTTAAACTGTAACTTTTATGACCTTACCCAAACTAATTTTTAACTAATACCAATACCAACTATTATTTACAACTTTTTCATCAAGATACATTATTTACATCTCCCGTTGATCGGGAACCAATATCTTTAACTGTTACCAACATTTACCATTTATATTTATCTACTATGGATTTTTTTACTATATCGCTGGTCAATATTGAACTTTTTTTTACAAATATGACCTACTGTACGGCGCTAAATAGCCTAAAAGTGCTGGTGCGCCGTTAAAATTTAATCAAATCATTCAATCAATCAACCGGGTTTTGAAACACCTTTTTTAATCTTAACAGCGTACATCATTAAAAACTCTTTTAAACATAATTCAATGATTCTTCATGGATATACTAATACACTACCCAAACAGGTGAAAGAAGCAATTGTATTACCAGTAAACTAATAAGATTCCTATCCAGACCCCAAAGCTAGATTTGCATTCCCGGCCCATCCTTCAAAACTGTACTAATGAGCAGCCAAAAGCAACGAACTTTGGTATGCAGAAACTCAATTTAAATCCGCCAGTGGCCCCATGACTGAGTCAAACATCCCCACTATAACTAAGAAAACTTAACATCGACGCAAACAACTTCAACATAGTGATTCGTTAAACCACCAAAACATTTATAGCAAATTTTTTGAAGAAAAGGCCAAACACAACATGGAAGTACGGGATAAAAAATGCACGATCTGATGACCCTAAAAAATCACCCATTTATCTCTAATACCTATGACATGGAATTCAAAGGAATGGCTCTTGTCCTCTCCGATAACTCCAGATCCATGGGTTGATACACCAGGGCAGTATTATCAAACTGTACCAAATTTTTTACATCAAAATCAATAGAAATCACTTTAAATGCTTAAAATGGAATTGTTGACTGCTTAAAGCCAATGTTGACGATTTTTTTTAATTTGTTATTGAACATGAACCTGCATACAATTCTTGAGGCAACACTGCCTTATCAAACTAAGATTCAAAGTTCACCAGTTAAAAACTCAAATTTTCAAAATCAAAACTCTCATGCATGCATTTTTGTTTGCAAGGCCTCATCATCCATCTTGCATATTGTCTCAATAGAGAAATCCAATTGTTGAGGCCATTCCTCATTGTACAAAAATTTACAACCATTGCTGCTAACTAATATACTTTTATCATCCATTGTGAGGAAACAAAATCTTTTTGACAAGAAGCTGATTCAACATTTTGTTAAAAGCCTATTTGATTACCACCAAAAAAAGTCCCAAATGTATAGATAACTTTATCCGTTCAATTTCCTAAAAATTTATTTCACTAGGAAGTCTTATTAAAAATGCTTGACCCCCATATCAGGAATAAGACTTGCTCTATGATCATTTAAACATATGTTTTGCTGAAAGCCTTCTCGTCAAAAATTGCGAATGACTTTATTTCTATCAGATCTTTCTGCAATAAATCTTTAAATACACGATCCTATGCCTCTGAACCCTTGTACATACACCGTTTTTGGCATAAATTACAAAGCTTTTACGTAAATAAACCCTCGCTGCTTTTGACTTGGTATTAATTGAAGGTCGCATATCATCTCCTTTGTAGCGTAATCACTTGTAATCTACTAAGGTTAAATCCAAAAACAATTGAATAGAAGTAATTCCACAATGGAATTTAAAGAAGGCCGACTGGGTCAAGTTCGAAACTCTGGCATAAACTAGGCTTGAATGAGGACACAATTTTTCAATGTTAGCGATCCCATTCAGCTTTTTATAAATCTGCGTTCTAAATAGCAATTGCAGAAGAACCTATATCCAATTTCCTGGATTTTATACCAATGTTAAAAGAATTCTTAAAAGGACTTGGTCAAATGATAATCATATTTACGGAAGCAGATCGGAAGAAATCTACGAGCAATAGACGTAAAATGACATTTATCAAACTAATTAATTCTAAATTTAATAATCATTCTGACGATAAACCTTAGCTGCTATATCAGGCGCACAATATCAAACTAGATAATCCAAAGCTCGTCGCACAATTTGGGAAAAAAACTCATGGAAGAAATAGTTTCTTCATTAAACTCTATTCCTCTGTTCAGAAGGTTTGGGATACTGTACCAAAATAAACGGAAAGAACAAACAAAACCCTCTCCGACAACTGCAAGATAAACAATAACAACTTTAATTCAAAACGTGACATTGCAAATCTTGCTGACAGTTTCTCCAAAAATTCATCATCATCTAATTATACCGAAGCCTTCCAAAAACTTAAAGCTCAAAAAAGAAAAGTCACGTTTAAAATTTGAAAATGCACATCCAAGAAATCGGAAAATTATAATCAGTTGTTCTCATTATCGAGTTTATGAGGCTTTAGATAAGGCCCATGATACATCCACTGGGCCTGATGAAATACATTACCAGTTTTTGAAACACCTTCAGAACCATCATTAAAAACTTTTGAAAACTTTTCAATGATGTATAGAATATTGGTAAATGTACCAAAAAACTGGAAAGAAGCAAATCACTGTAATACCAGTTCCCAAACCCGGTAAAGATAGCGAAGACCCCAACAGCTACCGACCAATTGCACTGACAAGCTGTGTGTGCAAAACAATGGAACGAATGATCAATTCTCGACTACTCTGGTACTTAGAAGTTAACAATTTTATATCTCCTTTCCAAAGTGGCTTTCAATATGGACGGAGTACTAATGATCATCTAGTTAGACTAAATAACATTCATTCGTGATACCTTTATCAAAAAAGAACATTTAGTAGCGTATTTTTTTGAATTTTTTTTACAAGGCCTATGACACAACATGGAAGTACGGGATACTAAAAGACCTGCACGATCTGGGTCTCAAAGGCCGTTGTAAATTCATTTATCTCTAATTTTCTCTCTGACTATGAATTCAAAGTTGAGTGGGCTCTACCCTCTCCGATACACACCCAATCTCACAAGAGATGGGTGTGCCCCAGGGCAGTATTTAATTGTGACAATGCTTTTAAAAGGCAAACTCAATAGTATCACCAAATGCACTCTCCCGGTGTTATGACTGCTGAATGTTGGACACATTTTTTCAATGTTAGAGATCCCATTCAGCTTTTTACATCTATTTTAATAGCAATTGCAGAAGACTATCAATATTCCCAAGTCCTCTACCAACTGTAAAAGAATCTTAAAACAGTTGGGTCACTAAGGAAGTTACGGAAGCCATTAGACTACGTCGAAAAAAGCATTTAAACAAATTTAATAATCATCCGACGGCCCGAAAACTTAGCTGTATATCGCATTGCCAGAGCCAAAGCTCGTCGCACAATCAGGGAAGTAAACGAGCATCATGGAAGAAATATGTTTCTTCTTTAAACTCTCGTTCCTCTGTTCAGAAGGTTTGGGATACTGTACGCAAAATAAACGGAAAGAACAAACAAAACCCTCTCGACAACTGCAACTAAACAATAAACAACTTTAATTCAAAACGTGACATTGCAAATACTCTTGCTGACAGTTTCTCCAAAAATTCATCATCATCTAATTATACCGAAGCCTTCCAAAAACTTAAAGCTCAAAAAAGAAAAGTCACGTTTAAAATTCACATCCAACAACTCGGAAAATTTTCGCGGAAGCGAATCATTGTTCTCATTATCAGAGCTTAGGGAGGCTTTAGATAAGGCCCATGATACATCCACTGGGCCTGATGAAATACCATTACCAGTTTTTGAAACACCTTCCAGAAAGCTTTTAATCATTAAAAACTCTTTTAAAACTCTTCAATGATGTTGATTATTGGTAATATACCCAAAAACTGGAAAGAAGCAACTTGTAATACCAGTTCCCAACCCGGTAAAGATAGCGAAGAACCAACAGCTACCGACCAATTGCACTGACAAGCTGTGTGTGCAAAACAATGGAACGAATGATCAATTCTCGAGACTACTCTGGTACTTAGAAGCTAACAATTTAATATCTCCTTTCCAAAGTGGCTTTCGATATGGACGGAGTACTAATGATCATCTAGTTAGACTAGAAACATTCATTCGTGATACCTTTATCAAAAAAGAACATTTAGTAGCGGTATTTTTTGATTTAGAAAAGGCCTATGACACAACATGGAAGTACGGGATACTAAAAGACCTGCACGATCTGGGTCTCAAAGGCCGTCTGCCCTCATTTATCTCTAATTTTCTCTCTGACAGGGAATTCAAAGTTCGAGTGGGCTCTACCCTCTCCGATACACACCAGCAAGAGATGGGTGTGCCCCAGGGCAGTATTTTATCTGTGACGCTTTTTAACATCAAAATCAATAGTATCACCAAATGCTTAGCTCCCGGTGTTGACTGCTCATTATATGTTGACGATTTTTTAATTTGTTATCGCTCAAAACACATGCATACAATTGAGAGGCAACTACAGCAAAATATCAATAAGATTCAAAGTTGGGCCAGTAATAACGGTTTCAAATTTTCAAAATCAAAAAACAGTATGCATGCATTTTTGTCAGTTGCGAAGACATCATGATAACCCTAAACTCACGCTGGATGGAACACTTATTCCAGTTGTTGAGGAAACAAAATTCTTGGGTGTTCTATTTGACAAAAAAGCTGACATTCATACCACACATTAAGAATTTGAAAGCTAAATGCTTAAAAGCCTTAAATTTGATTAAAGTAATTGCTCACACTGATTGGGGTGCTGATAAAAAAGTCCTCCTTAATTTGTATAGAACATTTATCCGTTCCATCTTAGATTATGGATGCATTGTTTATGGTTCAGGAAGGAAGTCTTATTTGAAAATGCTTGACCCAATTCATCATCGCAGGTCGAAAAGACTTGCTCTAGGAGCATTTAAGACCATCTCCGTGTGAAAATGACCTTCTGGAAGCGAATGAACCACCTTTATCGCATCGCTTTGCTTTCTGCACATTATGCTCTTAAGTTTTACGATCCAACCCTCTGAACCCTGCTTTTTCGGCCGTTTTTCATCCAAATTACAAAGCTTTATTACGTAATAACTCCAAATGCTATACCTTTTACATTTGGTATTAGATATCATCCTGCTTTGACCAAATCAAATAATCAATCTATCTTTAATCCAGAAAACTTTTCTCGAAAACACCACTTGGCTCATTAAGCAACCCAATTGATTTTACGTTACTTATCGGAAAAAATCTTGAGACAAACCCTATCCTATTCTTGGCAATTCTTATCATGATCTACTCAATGAATTTATACAATTATGCTAGATTTTTGTATATCCTGATGGAAAAGGTTGCTTGATAAGGCTGCTGCAGCCTTCGTCAGTGGCAAAACACATAACCAAAGAGCGTTTGCCCAAATGATGCATCCATATTTACAGCGGAAATCAGAGCAATAGACCTTGCTCTGACATTTATCGAACTAATCATATTCTAAATAGTATTATCTTCTGTGACTCATTATCAGTGCTTCAGGCGCTACACAATATCAAACTAGATAATCCACTAATCCACTGGTGAATGTTTTGATAAAAAACTCTGAAAGACTTAGTGCCTCATGCAATATAGTATAAGTGTTGGGCTACCTAGCCATATTGGTATTAGAGGTAACGAAGAAGCAGACCGGGGCTGCTAAGATGGCCCTATCTTTAGAACCATCGGATTTTAAATTACCATATTTGATTTTAAATTGTATCATCAAAAAGTATCTACGTCAAAACACTGGCAGGTATCATGGGATGGTGCATGCAAAATAACAAACTTCATGCCATCAAACCAATCTTGGGAGAATGGACTCCTTCCTACAGAACTTGCATTGACGAAATTTTAACGGTTGTCATTGCAAGAATCATTTTCGGTAATTAGCGCCATAAGGCGCACCCACTCAGGCTTTTACAATACAGTAGTTAAGTAATTGGTAATATCGACCAAATCGTTTCCAGAGCAGTTAAATATAAAAATGGTAAATGTTGGTAACACGTTTAAGATATTGGTTCGTCATCACGATACGGGAATGTACACGACTGTGAGGATCTTGATGAAAAGATGTAAAGTCACTAGTTGTTTTGAGTAAACTTAAAGGAAGTAATGCTGGTTCTTAGGTAACATAAAAAGTTACAGTTTAAAAACTAATTTTACTTCCTTTAGGAATATAAAAATACTATGATTTGAATCTTTTCAAAAGATCCTGCATGTCGTTTACATATGTAGTTGATTTATCCAAATAGGGGTTTTAACACCTGTATAAAACATTCAACAGTATTTGGTACATTGCAAGGAATGGAAATTGGTGGATCTTCAACCCGCTTTCGCTATGTGTGAGTGGGTAATGTATTGTACAACCGATTCTACTGCATGGCGCTAAATATCTCCTCAAACGAATCCACCAGTTATTTCTGTAGGAAGAAAATTTCCCAAGATTGGTTTGAAGACCTAAGGCATATGAAATTTGTTCATGATTGCATCATCAAAGTCAATTGACAATAAACTTTTTTTGACGTATTACTTTTTGATACAAGGTTAAAATCAATGATGGTAATTTAAAAATTATTCCGTGGTTTCTAAAGACTAGGGCCAGATGTTAGACTCAGCCCGGTAATAATGCTTTAAATTAACTCATTGCACAATTTACCAATGGATGGCTAGGTAGACAACAGTATACTATATTGCTGTGCCACTAATTCAGAGTTTGCTTTATCAAACCATTAAATTCACCAATCCTGGTAAATATCACGTCTTCAGTTAAACATTTTGTGTAGCGCCTGAAGCACATATAAATCACACGAAGATTTTTGCATACTTTAGAATAGATTAGTTTTCGATAAATGTTCAGAGCAAGGGTCTCTGTATTGCTCAATTAAAGTTCCGCTGTAAATTTGGATGCATCATTTGGCAAAGCTCTTTGGATTTAATGTGTTTGCCATGACGAAGGCTGCAGCAGCCTTTTTATCAGCGACCTTTGATCCATCAGTATATAAAAATCAGCTCTCTAGCATAATGTGTAAATTCTCATTGAGTAGATCATGATAAGAATTCAAAGAACTAGGATAGGGTTTATCTCATGATTTTTTTTTCTTCCAAGTGTACAAAGATTGAAAATTCACTTGGGTTTGCTTAAACCTGCCACAGGTGGTTGTTTTCGGTACAAAAGTTTTCTGGATTTGACAATTAGATTACATTTGATTTTGGTCAAAAGAAGGTTGATATTTCTAATACCAAATGAAGGTATAGCATTTGGTTTATTTACGTAAACGCTTTGTAATTTTGATGAAAAACGCCGAAAAAGCAGGGTTCAGAGGGCTGGATCGTAACTTAAGAGCATAATGTGCAAAAGCATTTCTCTGCGATGCGATAAAGGTGGTTTTCGCTTCGCGCGAGAAGGCTTTTCACACGGAGATGTTTATAATGCTCCTACCAGCAAGTCTTATGGGTCCATTGATGAATTGGGTCAAGCATTTTAAATAACTTTCCTAGCTGAACCATAAACAATGCATCCATAGTCTAAAACATGGAAACGGATAAATGTTCTATACAAATCTTTAAGGGACTTTTTTATCAGCACCCCAATCAGTGTGAGCAAAATTAACTTTAATCAAATTTAAGGCTTTTAAGCATTTAGCTTTCAAATTCTTAAGCATGTGGTATAAAATGTCAGCTTTTTGTCAAAAAGAAAACCCAAAATTTGGTTTCCTCAACAACTGGAATAAGTGTTCCATCCAGCGTGAGTTTAGGGTTATCATGATGTCTTCGCAACTGAACAAAAATGCATGCATTACTGTTTTTGATTTTGAAATTTGAAAACCATTATTATTGCCCAACTTTGAAAAATTTATTGATATTTTGCTGTAGTTGCCTTCAATTGTATGCATGTGTTTTGATCGATAACAAATTAAAAAATCGTCACATATAATGAGCAATCAATAACGGGAGCTAAGCATTTGGTGATACTATTGATTTTGATGTTGGAAAGCATCACAGATAAAATACTGCCATGGGGCACACCCATCTCTTGCTCTGAGAGGGTAGAACCGACTTGTACCTTGAATTCCATGTCTGAGAGAAAATTTGATATAAAATAGGACAGACATCCTTTTATACCCAGATCGTGCAGGTCATTCAGTATCCCGTACTTCTATGTTGTGTCATAGGCCTTTTCTAAATCAAGAAAAACCGCTACTAAATGTTTTTTTGATAAAGGTATCACGAATGAATGTTTCTATCTAACTAGATGATCTATTAGTACTCGTCCATATCGAAAAGCCACTTTGGAAAGGAGATATTAAATTGTTACTTCGAAGTACCAGAGTAGTCGAGTATTGATCATTCGTTCCATTTTTTGCACACACAGCTTGTCAGTGCAATTGGTCGGTAGCCTGTTGGGGTCTTCGCTATCTTTACCGGTTTGGGAAATGGTAAATACAATTGCTGCCTTTTTGGGTAAAATTTTTTACATACTAAATCCATACATCATTGAAGAGTTTTAAAAGAGTATTTTAATGATGTTGTCCAGTGTTTCAAAAACTGGTATGTAATGATTGTATTAGGCCCATTAATGTATCATTGCAGGCATTGGTCTTTTCTAAAGTTCCCTAAGCTCTGATAAGAAGTTTGCAACTGATTATAATTTTCCGTGTTTTTGTATGTGAATTTTAAACGTGACTTTTCTTTTTGAGCTTTAAAATTGGAAATTCAATTAGTGATGATGATTTTTGTTAGAAACTGTCAGCAAGAGTATCAAATGCTAATTAGTCACTCTGATTTAAAGTTTTATTGTTTATTGCAATAAACTTGAGAGGAATGTTTTTTTTCTTTCCGTTTATTTGCATACCACACATTAAAAAATTTGAAAGCAAGGAACGAGATTTGAAAAACCTTAAATTTCCATGATGCTCGTTTACTTTCCACTGATATGGGCGAAACGAGCTTTGGCTCTGGCAATGCGAATATAAGTTTAATTTTAGGGCGTCGGAACATTATTTCCATCTTTTTTAAAATTGCTAATGGTTCAGTCTAATGGCTTTCCGTAATTTGAACCCAATTTAATCATGCCCAATAAGACTTTAAGATTCATTTAAGAGTTGGTAGAGGACTTGGGAATAGAGTCTTCTGCAATTGCTATTAGAATAGATGTAAAGCTGAATGGATCGCTAACATTGAAAACTGTGTCCTCATTCTTCTAGTTTTGCAGATGCTATTTCGAACTTGACCCAGGTCGGCCTTCTTTAAATTCCATTGTGGAAAACTTCATCAATTGTAGAGTTAAGATTTACAAGTGAGATTGGGAATGGATCTACTGTGGAGATCATCAGCGACTTCCATTATGTCCAAAAGCAGCGAGGAGAACAAATTGTCAAATCGATGCATGTGTATGTACCACGTGCCTGGGTGTAGGTATGTAGGTATTTTGGTATATATAAGACAAGATCGTGTCTAGAAATAAAAGTCTTCAATTTTATTTGACCTCTATTCTTATATGATTTGATCCCCATAAATATTATGGGCATTAAAATCGCCGAGTAAAACAAATGGTGCAGGGAAAGTTGTTGATAAGGGTATCTAATTCGTTTGGGACTAGGTTAGTGTTTGGTGGGAAGTAAAAAGTAACAAATGTAATCACTCGATTAAGAGTGACGCTTACAGCAATGGCTTGTAAATTTGTGTTTACATGATATTCTCCTGCTTTTAGATGAACATGATCCTGCAGTACTATGTCTTCAGGAAACATTTTTGAAAAATACAGACAACATCACACTTAAAAACTACTCCCTGTTTAACCACTACTCTCAGAATGTTGACAGGGCCTCAGGGGGAGTCTCTGTTATTGTGAACAATAAAGCCCCTCATAAGGTCATTCCTCTAAACACATATTTACAAGCCATTGCTGTAAGCGTCACTCTTCAGCGAGTGATAACATTTTATTCTATTTACTTACCACCAAACACTAACCTAGTCCCAATCGAATTAGATACCCTTGGGCAACAACTTCCTGCACTATTTGTTTTACTCGGGGATTTTAATACCCATAATATTTTATGGGGATCAAATCATATATGTTATAGAGGTCACAAAATTGAAGACTTTATTTCTAGACACGATCTGTGTCTCTATAATACCAAAACACCTACATATCTACACCAAGGCACGGGTACATACACATGCATCGATTTGACAATTTGTTCTCCCTCGCTGCTTTTGGACTATGAATGGAGGGTCGCTGATGATCTCCACAGTAGCGATCACTTCCCAATCTCACTTGTAAATCTTAACTCTACAATTGATGAAGTAATTCCACAATGGAATTTAAAGATGGCCGACTGGCTCAAGTTCGAAATACTCTGCAAAACAAGGCTGAATGAGGACACAGTTTTCAATGTTAGCGATCCCATTCAGCTTTTTACATCTATTCTAATAGAAATTGCAGAAGACTCTATTCCCAAGTCCTCCACCAACTGTAAAAGAATCTTAAAACCTTGGGTCACAAAGGAATGTATAGAAGCCATTAGACTACGTCGAAAAGCATTAAAGAAATTTAATAATCATCCGACGCCCGAAAACTTAAATATATATCGTATTGCCCGAGCCAAAGCTCGTCGCACAATCAGGGAAAGTAAACGTGCATCATGGAAGTAATATGTTTCTTCTTTAAACTCTCGTTCCTCTGTTCAGAAGGTTTGGGATACTGTACGCAAAATAAACGGAAAGAACAAACAAAACCCTCTTCGACACCCGCAACTAAACAAGAACTTTAATTCAAAACGTGACATTGCAAATACTCTAGCTGACAGTTTCTTCAAAAATTCATCATCACCTAATTATACCGAAGCCTTCCAAAAATTTAAAGCTCAGAAAGAAAAGTCACGTTTGAAATTCACATCCAACAACTCGGAAAGGTATAATCAGTTGTTCTCATTATTGGAGCTTAGGGAAACTTTAGATAAGGCCCATGATACATGCACTGGGTCTGATGAAATACATTACCAATTTTTGAAACACCTTCCAGAATCATCATTAATAACTCTTTTGAAACTTTTCAATCATTTATGGATTATTGGTAATATACCAAAAAACTGGAAAGAAACAACTGTAATTCCAGTTCCCAAACCCGGTAAAGATAGGAAAGATCCCAACAGCTACCGACCAATTGCACTGACAAGCTGTGTGTGCAAAACAATGGAACGAATGATCAATTCTCGACTACTCTGGTACTTAGAAGCTAACAATTTAAAATCTCCTTTCCAAAGTGGCTTTCGATATGGACAGAGTACTAATGATCATCTAGTTAGACTAGAAACATTCATTCGTGATACCTTTATCAAAAAAGAACATTACATTTAGTAGCGGTATTTTTTGATTTAGAAAAAGGCCTATGACACAACATGGAAGTACGGGATACTAAAAGACCTGCACGATCTGGGTCTCAAAGGCCGTCTGCCCTCATTTATCTCCAATTTTCTCTCTGACAGGGAATTCAAAGTTCGAGTGGGCTCTACCCTCTCCGATACGCACCAGCAAGAGATGGGTGTGCCCCAGGGCAGTATTTTATCTGCGACGCTTTTCAACATCAAAATCAATAGTATCACCAAATGCTTAGCTCCCGGTGTTGACTGCTCATTATATGTTGACGATTTTTTAATTTGTTATTGCTCAAAACATATGCATACAATTGAGAGGCAACCCCAGCAAAATTTCAATAAGATTCAAAGTTGGGCCAGTAATAACGGTTTCAAATTTTCAAAATCAAAAGCAGTATGCATGCATTTTTGTCAGTTGCGAAGACATCATGATAACCTATAACTCACGCTGGATGGAACACTTATTCCAGTTGTTGAGGGAACAAAATTCTTGGGTGTTCTATTTGACAAAAAGCTGACATTCATACCACACATTAAGAATTTGAAAGCTAAATGCTTAAAAG
The DNA here is from genome assembly GCA_016746295.1 of Potamilus streckersoni. Lineage (NCBI taxonomy): Eukaryota > Metazoa > Mollusca > Bivalvia > Unionida > Unionidae > Potamilus > Potamilus streckersoni. The sequence goes on along the minus strand of JAEAOA010000854.1, from coordinate 367,961 downwards.
CCTTAAATTTGATTAAAATAATTGCTCACACTGATTGGTGTGCTGAGAAAAAAGTCTTCCTTAATTTGTATAGAACATTTATCCGTTCCATCTTAGACTATGGATGCATTGTTTTTGGTTCAGCTAGGAAGTCTTATTTGAAAATGCTTGACCCAATTCATCATCAGGGAATAAGACTTGCTCTAGGAGCATTTAAGACATCTCCGTGTGAAAGCCTTCTCGCGGAAGCGAATGAACCACCTTTATCGCATCGCAGAGAAATGCTTACTGCACATTATGCTCTTAAGTTACGATCCAACCCTCTGAACCCTACTTTTTTGGCCGTTTTTCATCCAAATTACAAAGCTTTGTACGTAAGTAAACCAAATGCTATACCTTCATTTGGTATAAAAATATCATCCTGCTTTGACCAAATCAAATGTAATCTATCTTTAATCCAGAAAACATTTGTCTCGAAAACACCACCTTGGCTCATTAAGCAACCCCAAGTGAATTTTACGTTACACGATCGGAAATATTTGAGACAAATCCTATCCTATTCTTGAAATCTTATCATGATCTACTCAATGAATTTACACATTATGCTAGATTTTATACTGATGGATCAAAGGTTGCTGATAAGGCTGCTGCAGCCTTCGTCAGTGGCAAACATACAACCAAAGAGCGTTTGCCAAATGATGCATCCATATTTTCAGCGGAAATCAGAGCAATAGACCTTGCTCTGACATTTATCGAATCTAAACATATTCTAGATAGTATTATCTTCTGTGACTCATTATCAGTGCTTCAGGCGCTACACAATATCAAACTAGATAATCCCCTATTGGTGAATGTTTTGATCAAAAACTCTGAGCTTAGTGCCTCATGCAATATAGTATACTGTTGGCTACCTAGCCATATTGGTATTAGAGGTAACGAAGAAGCAGACCGGGCTGCTAAGATGGCCCTATCTTTAGAACCATCGGATTTTAAATTACCATATTCTGATTTTAAACCTTGTATCAAAAAGTAGCTACGTCAAAAGTGGCAGGTATCATAGGATGATGCAATCAATAACAAACTTCATGCCATCAAACCAATCTTGGGAGAATGGACTCCTTCCTACAGAACTATTCGTAGGGAGGAGGTTGTCATTGCAAGAATCAGAATCGGTCATACATACATTACCCACTCACACATACTAAAAGGTGAAGATCCACCAGAGTGCATTCCTTGCAATGTACCATTTACTGTTAAACACTTTATGACCACGTGTTCCGACCTGCAACCTACGCGTGATAAATACTATAGTGTACACGACATGCAGGAACTTTTTGATACTATTCAAATCACTAGTATTTTAGATTTCCTAAAGGAAGTAAATCTTTATTTTAAACTGTAACTTTTTATGACCTTACCCAAACTAATTTTTAACTAATACAAATACCAACTATTATTTACATCTTTTCATCAAGATACATCATTTACATTTCCCGTTGATCAGGAACCAATATCTTTAACTGTTACCCATATTTACCATTTTATATTTATCTACTATGGATTTCTTACTATATTGCTGGTCGATATTGAACCTTTCGTTTTACAAATATGACCTACTGTATGGCGCTAAATAGCCTAAAAGTGATGGTGCGCCGTTAAAATTAAATCAATCAATCAATCAACCAGACAGATCTATTGGTAGTATCGCTTCCTCTTTTTCTTTTTCGTGGAATGAGGTTGAAGATTTCGTTCTTTAAGGGTATCATTAAAAGTACAAGATGCTTCATGACGTTAGGAAAAATCAATATTTGCGAATTATTACGCTTTATTCAGTGACATTTTGGATTGCATCATTATCTGTATATCACCCCCTGCGGGTCTGGGGTTGTAGAATTGGCCCGCCGTGCCTCGCTACGTGTCGTAAAAGGCGACTAAGTAGAGGAAACCTGTTTGCCGTGGGTTGCGATGCGTAACGGAGGAGGAAAGGATCCTGGTAGTTGCAACACACTACTTTGGCCTCTACTTCTCTTAAGACGGGTGGTTGAGATGGGCCCAGTCTCGACAAATCGGCTGGTCACGCCGAGCCCTAGGAAGTCTTAATTAACTCTCTCACCTCCTTTTACTTTATTCTTGTATCTCGCTTGATACCACCGTTGCCCCTATATTCTATTTCTATATCTTTCCCTTTCTTAAATCTTAGAAGACTTCCTAGAAGGCGGTGCCTTAACGGCTCAATCGGGGGGTAATTTTACTGACCTTCGAAATTGGCGACTTCAGGGTCAACAAAAGGTAATTTTACCAACTGACTATGGTGTTTGTGTATCCCTGGCACTTGAAAAGTGTCCCCTTGTTGGGCTCCTTGGTGGGTGGGGAGCACGGGTGCTGAATCTTTCAAACTGCCATCATGGAGAATTTTAAAAAAACTCCAAAACGTACCAAAACTGTGTCATCAGAGTCGGATGATGAACCATGTAGTGTGGAATCATTTCCTCGCTTCATGGTCATCCATTCAAAAGACGAAGCTAAACATCTTGCCACATTGTCACCATTTATAGTCGAAAAGACTATACTTGGATTAGTCGGCAAGCCAAAAAGTGTGAAGAAGCTAAGATCAGGTGACCTATTTGTAGAGTGTGAGCGCAAAGCTCAAACTGAAAATATACTGAAAATTAAATCCTTTCACGATATTCCAGTAACCTGCTCCGCCCACTCTACAGTTAATACATCAAAAGGCATCATTCGTTGCCGTGACCTTGCTGAAGTCTGCGACAAGGACATCGTCGAGGGCATGAAAACTTTAGGTGTCACTGCAGTACGTAGAATTCCTATCAAACGAAATAACAATCTGCAGGACACCAACACTATTATACTCACCTTTAATAAGCCCATATTACCTAAATTGGTCAAGGTTGGCATCTTACAAGTTAAGGTTGAGGTATATATACCAAATCCCCTCCGATGTTACAAATGCCAAAAATACGGCCATCATGAAGACAGATGCTCTAGAAGCCAAATCTGTGGCGGTGTGGCGACTCCTCCCACCGGGAATCAGATTTCAAGGTCACTTCGCACTGCGTAAACTGCGGCAAAGAACATCAGGCTAGTTCCAAGGAATGCGACACTTGGAGACAGGAGAAGGAAATCCAGAGGATTAAATACACTAATAATATTCCCTATCCAGAGGCCAGGAAGCTTGTTCAAGCTAGATCATTCCCCGGCCCATCCTTCTCAACTGTAGTAAAGAGCAGCCAGAAAGCAACGAAAGACGCACAAACTCAAACAAACCCGCCCTAACCCCATGCTGACACAAACATCCCACACTATAGACTGCAGAAAAACTCTACATCGACGCAAACAACATTCAACATTACCTCACCACCAAAATCACCAAATAGCAAGAAAAGGCTTCAAACAAATAGGCATAAAAAAGGGTCTGATGACCCTATAAAAATACACAACAGGTTTGAAGACCTAGAGGACATGGATGCGGAGGAATCTGCTTCATATCCTCAGGGTAACTCCAGATCCAATAACAAAAGATATACCCCCGTACTTCCTCCAGATAAATAACCAAATTATTTGCCACTCGAAAGGTCTAATATACAGCTGAAATAAAGAACACCATCTTACAATGGAATTGTTGAGGACTTAAAGCCAACTACCATGATATTCTTCTGCTTTTAGATGAACATGATCCTGCAGTACTATGTCTTTAGGAAACATTTTTGAAAAATACAACATCACACTTAAGAACTACTCTCTGTTTAACCACTACTCTCAGAATGTTGACAGGGTCTCAGGGGGAGTCTCTGTTATTGTGAACAATAGTGCCCCTCATAAGGACATTCCTCTAAACACATATTTACAAGCCATTGCTGTAAGCGTCACTATTCAGCGAGTGATTACATTTTGTTCTATTTACTTACCTCCAAACACTAACCTAGTCCCAAACGAATTAGATACCTTTGTGCAACAACTTCCTGCACCATTTGTTTTACTCGGATATTTTAATGCCCATAATATTCTATGGGGATCAAATCATATAAGTGATAGAGGTCACAAAATTGAAGACTTTATTTCTAGACACGATCTGTGTCTCTATAATACCAAAACACCTAAATACCTACACCCAGGCACGGGTACATACACATGCATCGATTAGACAATTTGTTCTCCCTCGCTGCTTTTGGACTATGAATGGAAGGTCGCTGATGATCTCCACAGTAGCGATCACTTCCCAATCTCACTTGTAAATCTTAACTCTACAATTGATGAAGTAATTCCACAATGGAATTTAAAGATGGCCGACTGGCTCAAGTTCGAAATACTCTGCAAAACAAGGCTGAATGAGGACACAGTTTTCAATGTTAGCGATCCCATTCAGCTTTTTACATCTATTCTAATAGAAATTGCAGAAGACTCTATTCCCAAGTCCTCTACCAACTGTAAAAGAATCTTAAAACCTTGGGTCACTAAGGAATGTATAGAAGCCATTAGACTACGTCGAAAAGCATTAAAGAAATTTAATAATCATCCGACGCCCGAAAACTTAACTATATATCGCATTGCTAGAGCCGAAGCTCATCGCACAATCAGGGAATGTAAACGAGCATCATGGAAGAAATATGTTTCTTCTTTAAACTCTCGTTCCTCTGTTCAGAAGGTTTGGGATACTGTACGCAAAATAAAAGGAAACAACAAACAAAACCCTCTCCGACAACTGCAACTAAACAATGACAACTTTAATTCAAAACGTGACATTGCAAATACTCTTGCTGATAATTTCTCCAAAAATTCATCATCATCTAATTATACCAAAGCCTTCCAAAAACCTAAAGCTCAAAAAGAAAAGTCACGTTTAAAATTCACGTCCAACAACTCGGAAAGTTATAATCAGTTGTTATCATTATCGGAGCTTAGGGAGGCTTTAGATAAGACCCATGATACATGCACTGGGCCTGATGAAATACATTACCAGTTTTTGAAACACCTTCCAGAATCATCATTAACAACTCTTTTGAAACTCTTCAATGATGTATGGATTATTGGTAATATACCCAAAAACTGCAAAGAAGCAACTGTAATTCCAGTTCCCAAACCCGGTAAAGATAGCAAAGACCCCAACAGCTACCGACCAATTGCACTGACAAGCTGTGTGTGCAAAACAATGAAACGAATGATCAATTCTCGACTACTCTGGTACTTAGAAGCTAAAAATTTAATATCTCCTTTACAAAGTGGCTTTCGATATGGACGGAGTACTAATGATCATCTAGTTAGACTAGAAACTTTCATTCGTGATACCTTTATCAAAAAAGAACATTTAGTAGCGGTATGTTTTGATTTAGAAAAAGGCCTATGACACAACATGGAAGTACGGGATACTAAAAGACCTGCACGATCTGGGTCTCAAAGGCCGTCTGCCCTCATTTATCTCTAATTTTCTCTCCGACAGGGAATTCAAAGTTCGAGTGGGCTCTACCCTCTCCGATACGCACCAGCAAGAGATGGGTGTGCCCCAGGGCAGTATTTTATCTGTGACGCTTTTTAACATCAAAATCAATAGTATCACAAAATGCTTAGCTCCCGGTGTTGACTGCTCATTATATGTTGACGATTTTTTAATTTGTTATCGCTCAAAACACATGCATACAATTGAGAGGCAACTCCAGCAAAATATCAATAAGATTCAAAGTTGGGCCAGAAATAACGGTTTCAAATTTTCAAAATCAAAAACAGTATGCATGCATTTTTGTTAGTTGCGAAGACATCATGATAACCCTAAACTCACGCTGGATGGAACACTTATTCCAGTTGTTGAGGAAACAAAATTCTTGGGTGTTCTATTTGACAAAAAGCTGTCATTTATACCACACATTAAGAATTTGAAAGCTAAATGCTTAAAAGCCTTAAATTTGATTAAAGTAATTCCTCACACTGATTGGGGTGCTGATACAAAAGTCCTCCTTAATTTGTATAGAACATTTATCCGTTCCATCTTAGACTATGGATGCATTGTTTATGGTTCAGCTAGGAAGTCTTATTTGAACATGCTTGACCCAATTCATCATCAGGGAATAAGACTGGCTCTAGGAGCATTTAATACATCTCCGTGTGAAAGCCTTCTCGCGGAAGCGAATGAACCACCTTTATCGCATCGCAGAGAAATGCTTTCTGCACATTTAGCTCTTAAGTTACAATCCAACCCTCTGAACCCTGCTTTTTCGGCCGTTTTTCATCCAAATTACAAAGCTTTATACGTAAATAAACCAAATGCTGTACCTTCATTTGGTATTAGATTATCATCCTGCTTTGACCAAATCAAAGATAATCTATCTTTAATCCAGAATACATTTGTCTCGAAAACACCACCTTGGCTCATTAAGCAACCCCAAGTGAATTTTACGTTACACGATCGGAAAAATTTGAGACAAATCCTATCCTATTCTTGAATTCTTATCATGATCTACTAAATGTATTTACACATTATGCTAGATTTTATACTGATGGATCAAAGTTTGCTGATAAGGCTGCTGCAACCTTCGTCAGTGGCAAACACATAACCAAAGAGCGTTTGCCAAATGATGCATCCATATTTTCAGCGGAAATCAGAGCAATAGACCTTGCTCTGACATTTATCGAATCTAAACATATTCTAAATAGTATTATCTTCTGTGACTCATTAGCAGTGCTTCAGGCGCTACACAATATCGAACTAGATAATCCACTATTGGTGAATGTTCTGATCAAAAACTCTGAGCTTAGTGCCTCATGCAATATAGTATACTGTTGGCTACCTAGCCATATTGGTATTAGAGGTAACGAAAAAGCAGACCGGGCTGCTAAGATGGCCCTATCTTTAGAACCATCGGATTTTAAATTACCATATTCTGATTTTAAACCTTGCATCAAAAAGTAGCTACGTCAAAAGTGGCAGGTATCATGGGATGATGCAATCAATAACAAACTTCATACCATCAAACCAATCTTGGGAGAATGGACTCCTTCCTAGAGAACTATTCGTAGGGAGGAGGTTGTCATTGCAAGAATCAGAATCGGTCATACATACATTACCCACTCACACATACTAAAAGGTGAAGATCCACCACAGTGCTTTCCTTGCAATGTACCATTTACTGTTAAACACTTTATGACCACGTGTTCCGACCTGCAACCTACGAGTGATACAATACTATAATGTACACGACATGCAGGAACTTTTTGATACTATTCAAATCACTAGTATTTTAGATTTCCTAAAGGAAGTAAATCTTTATTTTAAACTGTAACTTTTTATGACCTTACCCAAACTAATTTTTAACTAATACAAATACCAACTATTATTTATATCTTTTCATCAAGATACATCATTTACATTTTCCGTTGATCGGGAACCAATATCTTTAACTGTTACCAACATTTACCATTTTATATTTATCTACTATGGATATTTTACTATATCGCTGGTCGATATTGAACCTTTCTTTTTACAAATATGACCTAGTGTATGGCGCTGAATGGCCTAAAAGTGCTGGTGCGCCGTTAAAATTAAATCAATCAATCAATCAGTCCTCTTATTCATATGTAGATGTTGTGGGTAGTGGGCTGCCATAGCTCACTAAATTTGTTCATTTGAAAAGAGAAACAAAATAATCATGTCGTAATATATCAAATACGTCAAAACATTAACTATATTCAGTCAATTCAAGTTCAATTCTTGCTAAAATTATTAGCTAATTTTAGTTATTTACGAACTGATAAAACGGAGCATATAAAAGACATAGATTATATCTTCTGTAGAAAAATATTTTATTTACTGTCGTCGTATGTTTTCCGAATATATTTGAAAAAATTACTACTCACCAACAGCGATTGCTGTGAACATCATAACTAGATGTTTCGTCAACATTTTTGCCTGTGGAAGAAAAGAACCAAAAGAACAAACTGTAAATTTACCAGGATGTGTTATATTTACAAGTATAATATATTAATTGTGCTTCAAATAATAATATTATCAGTGTAACGGATGTACTATTTTTATGACATTTTTTGCCAATTCGGCTTCAATCGAACATCAATAAATCAAATATATATAATATTAGGTAATTACAACGTTTGAAGTATTTGATGCAATGTTTAGGATCTACAAAGCGAACCAGTTCAAAGTTATTTTCAGTATGACATGACGGTAAAAGCTGGCAGAGAATTTTCAAATTGTAAAGAGGCAATTTCCATGGCCCATTTGCACACTTTAAGAATTTTAATATTTATTTAAACGTTTTGAATATGGTTCTTTTTAACATAAAAGTCTTCGTATTCTCTGCTGTTAAACAACACGTGTGATATCTATTATTTTCGTGAGTGCAAATATTGATTTTCAAATTTAATAACATATATTTCTTAGGTGTACAGCATAGAAACCCATGAAAATATAATAGTGCAGTCAATGAAAGGCCAGTTACAGAAGCACAGAAATAGTATTTTTGTTTTCTTTAATTAGCAAACGACGCCTTAGCATCAACGAAAAAATAAATTTTTTATTCTGTATGGAGAAAACAAATATCATTTATTCTGAAAGTGCATCCATATGTGAAGAACGAAATCGCCTCAAGGGTATCAACGCTTTTGCAATCCATGTAATACGTTTAATTCACTTATGAAGTTGTTACATATTTAAAATGTCTTCAAACAATATGAAAATTGCAGAATTGCAGTTAATGGAAAATTCGTTAATGGGTGCTGAAGGGTTACATTTGTATTGTTCCTGTCACTCGTGTTAACACTTGGTGTTTTGATTCTGCCTTTACCATCATACAATTATCGACATTTCCTACATTCGATGTGTATGGCATGATGTTTACCTTGGAATTACAATATGCGCATTATATTAGTTGTGCTTGTGCGCATTTGTCTGCATATATGTGTGCATGTGTGTGTATTTATTTGTTTAGATGAAATACCAATCGCTTGTTACTAAACCCATTACCATACGTGCGTGTACCGTACGAAATCTAAGCAAGGTTGTCTATCAAATTTTAGCATGAAGTTGAAAGTAAACTGCACTTACCTGTCCAAGATTCCAAGTTGTGTCCGAAATTACCATATAATCATGACCTTTTATAACTGGTTTTTACGGTTGAAAAAACCGGGTAATTTGTACAAGCGTTAAACATATCCTTACAATGCACATCCAAATGGATCATTTTTTTAGGGAAGTTTCAAAGAATTCAGTGTAATGATGTTTTGATTTCATTGCGTATAATTATGGAGTTGGAACATGTTTATGCCAAATGTTTTAAAACTTTCTTTGGTGAATCGCCGTTGGCAACTTGAGCATTAAATGTTGCCTAATAACTTTATTTTTCCAGGGATTTTGGTTTTAACCTTTGACTGCCTTAACACAATGGCTTTATTTGCATCGGATTTGTTGCGTAAAAAGTATCTTATGGTTTTACAATCGGGAGTGGTTTAGCGTTTGGATCAAAAATAATTCAACTTAGCGATCAACATCTAGTACGATCGTAGTTGTAATTCCCGTTACAACATACAGCTATCGATTTGAAAATTGTTAAAGTTGCAAAAGAAAGTGAAAGTTTTAAAAATGTAAATTTAATGCCTATTTGTCTCAGTGTCTTACGTATGATCACAATGCAAGAATATTTTAATAAAATTAAAAATCCTATAGGTGTAGTATGCTTTGCAGGTTTATTTTTCATCAAAAAAGGACCTCATAGACATGCGATTGATGTTAAAAGTTGTATATAAAAAGTGCTCCTTCCACTATTCTATTATTGAGATACCAGTTGCTCTCGCTTCACAACGATTGAATGTCTTCACATATACACAAGCTGCATTGATGAAGCAAAGATGGATATTCATCTAACGAATAAATACATGGCTAAGAAATTTATTGTATATTTCATTTATTCACATTATCCTCCTATTATACAAATGTTAACTTCAACAAAAAGTCATATTGCTCCAAGGCAATAACGTGGAGAATAAAATACAAAGATAATATGCATAAAAAACAGATTATCTACCATATACGAATTATGCCTACTTCAACGCGAATGAAAATTATATAAAATAAAAAAGACTAATATAGAATAATAAAACAGACTGCATAAAGAACTTAACTTGTAATGAACAAGACAGTGGGTCCCAATACATAGGTTGTCTATACCAACCGTAAGTATCCAGTATGGGCAAATAAAGTAGATTCTATATCCCAAAGAAACTTTCAAAACATTTTTATCTAATTCTTCTTATATGGATAGTTGGATCAAATAGTAATCGTTCTCAACCAATTTTATATAATTGATGAAAATTCATGTGATATATTTGGACATAATAAATAGGAAATCGCTGAATTTAAATCAAAATGATGTTCTTAAGTGTTGAAACATTGGAGATTGATTTTATTAATCTTTTTCTATAAAGTAAGTCAAATAAAGCAACCAGCTTGGATTTAGTTATTATCAATTACTTATTATCAATATTTGCGAGAGATTCCATTGAGAGAGTCAATCATAACTACCGTATTCACAAAAAGAGTAAAATTAACCCAGCAATCCAAGAAAGAAAATGGAAAATAAAATATTATATATTGTTATCTACATCCAGTCTCTCTCTCTCTCTCTCTCTCTCTCTCTCTCTCTCTCTCTCTCTCTCTCTCTCTCTCTCTCTCTCTCTCTCTCTCTCTCTCTCTTAAAATCCATTGCTGTAAATAAGACCATTGAAAACATGAACTATAATTATCACGTTTACTTTCTCTATGGATCTATTTACCAAATAAGTGCTTTACAGCTTTTTCATGTCCAAAGATTTAAATCACTTGTGCTAATAAATGGAATAGATGTCTTTTGTACGCAGGACCAGAAGTTTGTGCTGCGATCACTCTCCATTCAAGTCACGGATATAAACAAGTCAGATGTCTATCACCAAGTTGTCTTAATTTAATTAGATGTGTAAAACATTATGCAACATTACCTAATTAATGGCACCTACGCAATTAAGGGTCTTTTCTTAAACCATTACAGTGAAAAATGAATATCCAATTGATAAAAAAAAACTAAGTACTTAATAGGATTTTAATATCAACATTGAACGCATGCTAATGAACTGATATATGGCTTCAATTATATAATGTTTGTTTTGTCTTTGCAACTGAACCTTAGATAATCAGTAAGAGGCTTACAGTCACACTCTACTATGAGTAAACACAATGTTGAGCGCATTCGCAAATCATGAGAATATTTTCGATATCATTAATATTCTTATGCTTGGACTTTAGTAATCCTGTATATCTCTCACAATAATTATATTGTATCCAGAGAACGTTGGTGGCTTACACGCCCCTGTCAAACGAAAAATATGTTGAGGAAACATTCAAATAAAATATTCATAAATGGTATATATTAGAACTGCTCTCCCAGATGTTCTATCCTATGATCCATGTTAGATGTAATCCTTTTTGTGCAAGGTCCTATTATTATAATTATGTAGAATAAAGATCATACAAAGGGCCACCAGTTTTAATTTCGTAGCACGAAACAACAGTAAGTGTCAGTGTGATGTATAATAATGTTGTACCCTTTATCAAAACAGTTGATGTCTTTCTCTCATTATATTCCAGTTTTCGAATTTAACTTTTAAAGGGCATGCAAGTTGTCTCATCACTCTTGAAGTCTTTATGGAATTATAATCATTCTTCTTGAAACATTCTCGAATTCTGTTCTGTGTTTGAATAGACAGATAGACAGAAAGATAGATAGATAGATAGATAGATAGATAGATAGATAGATAGATAGATAGATAGATAGATAGGTAGATAGATAGATAGATAGATAAATAGATAGATAGATAGATAGATAGATAGATAGATAGATAGATAGGTAGATAGATAGATAGATAAATAGATAGATAGATAGATAGATAGATAGATAGATAGATAGATAGATAGATAGATAGATAGATAGATAGATAGATAGATAGATAGATAGATAGATAGATAGATAGATAGATAGATAGATAGCAGATAGATATTCAGAAGTTTAGACAAGATTAATTACTGCTCCTAAAAAATTATTAATACGGAATACATTATGGTACAAGTTACAAATATATATTCGTCTAATGCAATATGTAGATATATAGCCACTGTTGATTCTCTCTCCGATGACGGGCTCAATGGTGTATCTGTTGACAACACATCGCATACCTTTTCCTCGTCATCAAATCACCACTTATGTCAATCAGTTCTTAACGATAATCATGGCGCTATTGATGCTTCAACATCGGACGGGCTCACTGGTGTATATGTTGCCTTCACTTACTCTACCTTTTCATTTCTTTAAGATTCAATGTCTACACCACCATCACGTGTCACAGATGGTGGCTCAATTGTTGATGCGGTATCAGATGATTGGCTCATTGGTGCATCTGTTACCTGCGCTGCCTCTACCTCTTCCTCTCCATCATATTTGCAATATATATCAATATCAAATGTTACGTATGCTGATGACACTGTTGATGTATCCTCATCAGACGGGCTCATCGGTGCATCTGTTGCATGCACTATATCTGTCTCTTCATCTTCATCAGATTTGCTATCTCTGTCATCAGTTTCAATTGTTGCGGATGGTAATGCCACTGTTGATGCTCCCACACCAGACAGATCTGTTGGTAGCATCGCTTCCTCTTTTTCATATGTAGATGTTGTGGGTACTGGGCTACCATAGCTCACTAAATTTGTTCATTTGAAAAGAGAAACAAAATAATTATGTCGCAATATATCAAATACGTCAAAACATTAACTATATTCAATCAATTCAAGTTCAATTCTTGCTAAAATTATTAGCTAAATTTAGTTATTTACGAACTGATAAAACGGAGCATATAAAAGACATAGATTATATCTTCTGTAGAAAAATATTGTATTTACTGTCGTCGTATGTTTTCCGAATATGTTTGAAAAAATTACTACTCACCAGCAACGATTACTGTGAACATCATAACTAGATGTTTCGTCAACATTTTTGCCTGTGGAAGAAAAGAACCAAAAGAACAAACTGTAAATTTACCAGGATGTGTTATATTTACAAGTATAATATATTAATTGTGCTTCAAATAATAATATTATCAGTGTAACGGATGTACTATTTTTATGACATTTTTTGCCAATTCGGCTTCAATCGAACATCAATAAATCAAATATATATAATATTAGGTAACTACAACGTTTGAAGTATTTGATGCATTGTTTAGGATCTACAATGCGAACCAGTTCTAAATTATTTTCAATATAACAGGACGGTAAAAGCTGGCAGAGAATTTTCAAATTGTAAAGAGGCAATTTCCATGGCCCATTTGCATACTTTAAGAATTTTAATATTTATTTAAACGTTTTGAATATGGTTCTTTTTAACATAAAAGTCTTCGTATTCTCTGCTGTTAAACAACACGTGTGATATCTATTATTTTCGTGAGTGCAAATATTGATTTTCAAATTTAATAACTGATATATTTCTTAGGTGTACAGCATAGAAACCCATGAAAATATAATAGTGCAGTCAATGAAAGGCCAGTTCCAGAAGCACAGAAATAGTATTTTTGTTTTCTTTAATTAGCAAACGACGCCTTAGTTTCAATGAAAAAATAAATTTTTTATTCTGTATGGAGAAAACAAATATCATTTATTCTGAAAGTGCCTCCATATGTGTCGAACGAAATCGCCTCAAGGGTATCAGCGCTTTTGAAATACATGTAATACGTTTAATTCACTTATGAAGTTGTTACATATTTAAAATGTCTTCAAACCATATGAAAATGCAGACTTGCAATTAATGGAAAATTCGTTAATGGGTGCTGAAGGGTTACATTTGTATTGTTCCTGTCACTCGTGTTAACACTTGGTGTTTTGATTCTGCCTTTACCATCATACAATTCTCGACCTTTCCTACATTCGATGTGTATGGCATGATGTTTACCTTAGAATTACAATATACGCATTATATTAGTTGTTCTTGTGCGCATTTGTCTGCATATATGTGTGCATGTGTGTGTATTTATTTGTTTAGAGGAAATACCAATCGCTTGTTACTAAACCCATTACCATACGTGCGTGTACCGTACGAAATCTAAGCAAGGTTCTCTATCAAATTTTATGATGAAGTTAAAGTAAACTGCACTTACCTGTCCAAGATTCCAAGTTGTGTCCGAAATTACCATATAATCATGACCTTTTATAACTGGTCTTTACGGATGAATTAACCGGGTAATTTGTACAAGCGCTAAACATATCTTTACAATGCACATCCAAATGGATCATTTTTTTAGGGTGGTTTCAAAGAATTCAGTGTAATGATGTTTTGATTTCATTGCGTATAATTATGGAGTTGGAACATGTTTATGCCAAATGTTTTAAAACTTTCTTTGATGAATCGCTGTTGGCAACTTGAGCATTAAATGTTGCCTAATAACTTTATTTTTCCAGGGATTTTGGTTTTAACCTTTGACTGCCTTAGCACAATGGCTTCATCGGATTTGTTGCGTAAAAAGTATCTTATGGTTTTACAATCGGGAGTGGTTTAGCGTTTGGATAAAAAATAATTCAACTTAGCGATCGACATCTAGTACGATCGTAGTTGTAATTCCCGTTACAACATACAGCTATCGATTTGAAAATTGTTAAAGTTGCAAAAGAAAGTGAAAGTTTTAAAAATGTAAATTTAACGCCTATTTGTCTCAGTGTCTTAAGTATGATCACAATGCAAGAATATTTTAATAAAATTAAAAATCCTATAGGTGTAGTATGCTTTGCAGGTTTATCTTTCATCAAAAAAGGACCTCAAAGACATGCCATTGATATTAAAACTTGTATATAAAAAGTGCTCCTTCCACTATTCTATTATTGAGATACCAGTTTCTCTCGCTTCACAACGATTGAATGTCTTCACATATACACAAGCTGCATTGATGAAGCAAAGATGGATGTTGATCTAACGAATAAATACATGGCTAAGTAATTTATTGTATATTTCATTTATTCACATTATCCTCCTATTATACCAATGTTAACTTCAACAAGAGTCATGTTGCTCCAAGGCAATAACGTGGAGAATAAAATACAAGGATAATATGCATAAAAAACAGATTATCTGCCATATACGAATTATGCCTACTTCAACGGGAATGAAAATTATATAAAATAAAAAGACTAATATAGAATAATAAAATAGACTGCATAAAGAACTTAACTTGTAATGAACAAGACAGTGGGTCCCAATACATAGGTTGTCTATACCAACCGTAAGTATCCTGTATGGGCAAATAAAGTAGATTCTATATCCCAAAGAAACTTTCAAAACATTTTTATCTAATTCTTCTTATATGGATAGTTGGATCAAATAGTAATCGTTTTCAACCAATTTTATATAATTGATGAAAATTCATGTGATGTATTTGGACATAATAAATAGGAAATCGCTGAATTTAAATCAACATGATGTTCTTAAGTGTTGAAACATTGTAGATTGTAAATTTTATTAATCTGTTTCTAAAAAGTAAGTCAAATAATGCAACCAGCTTGGATTTAGTTAGTATCAAAAACTTATTATCAATATTTGCGAGCGATTCCATTGACAGAGTCAATCATAACTACCGTATTCACAAAAAGAGTAATATTAACCCAGCAATCTAAGAAAAAAAATGGAAAATAAAATATTATATATTGTTATCTACATCCAGTTTCTCTCTCTCTCTCTCTCTCTCTCTCTCTCTCTCTCTCTCTCTCTCTCTCTCTCTCTCTCTCTCTCTCTCTCTCTCTCTCTCTCTCTCTCTCTTAAAATCCATTGCTGTAAATAAGGCTATTGAAAACATGAACTATAATTATCACGTTTACTTTCTTTATGGATCTATTTACCAAATAAGTGCTTTACAGCTTTTTCATGTCCAAAGATTTAAATCACTTGTGCTAATAAATGGAGTAGATGTCTTTTGTACGCAGGACCAGAAGTTTGTGCTGCGCTCACTCTCCATTCAAGTCACGGATACAAACAAGTCAGATGTCTATCACCAAGTTGTCTTAATTTAGTTAGTTGTGTACAACATTAAGCAACATTACCTAATTAATGCCACCTACGCAATTAAGGGTCTTTTCTTAAACCATTACAGTGAAAAATGAATATCCAATTGATGGCTAATCAACCTGCTTATGTTTTTCGCTTAAAGTAGCTAAAGGCACTGGCTCAAGAAATTATAGATAATAGCCTACACAAACCCTATTTTACTCCAAAGATATATATTTTACCGACTCAGTATAAAAGTTCTCTGATATTACAAAAAAAATGCATCCATCATCTATACATTTGACATTGTAATTGGAAATTATATTTTACATTTCGCCACTTCTCAATTACTTCTTCGATTAACCAATCAAAATGTAAAAATTAAACACATCTCCAAAAATATGCTACGTTTATAATTCCTTCCAGACATGCTAATGATTTCGTAATATTGTCCTATATTTTAATTGTGCATCGATTTATTGATTTATAACTGCAAATTAATGTCAGTGGGGTATTTGAAATTCAAAGGGACTATATTGAGATCGTTTAGCCACATAATCATCTAAATATGCGAACAATTAATTGAAATTAGTATTCAATGTTTTCGACAAAAGTACATAGATGTACATTTCTCATCGTGACTTTAAATATGTGAAAGTAGGGAATGTAATAAAGTTGTTAAATTGAGCTCATCTATAAAATGTGTTTGGAACTCTTTAACTATAGAATTTTAGGTCTATATTTGTTACTTTTATAAAAATAACTCAATCTCATTTCCATAAAGAACATAATCATTGAGGATATTTTGATTTCCCATTAATATAATTAAAATAACCATTGATTATTTTATTTTTGATTTCCCATTCCCATAATGATATAACTATTTTCCATTACAATAACGATTATACGTTTTGCTCATATTTTTATTTTCCTATCACCATAATGAACAAAAGCATTGACGATGACTTAATCTCCCATTGCCACAATGAATATGACCATTCATTATATTTTGATTTTTTATTACCATAACGAATATTGCCATCGATGATATGTTGATTCCTATTACAAACAATTTTAATAGAAATTGATGATATGTTGAGTTTCTACTACCATAATGAATATAATCATTGCTCATACTATGATATCCCATACTAATATAAACTTAACCATTGTATATATCTTTATTTCCATTACTATAATAAATATAACCATTCTTGATATGTTGATTTTCCATTACTATAATGAATATAAAAATTGATGCTATCATTTTATATTTCTTTTTATTATACCTATTGCAACTGTATTACATGTTGCATAATAAAGTAATGAAAAGCTTAGCAAAGACCATCATTTAGAGCATTATTTGAAGAAACGAAATTATAAACTATCCTACTTATTTCAAGTTATTTATGGTCTTCATATCATTATAGTAATCATTATAGTATTGCAGCTTTGAATCGCCTTGGAACACAATGAAATAACGCAAATTAATGAACGTTTCACAGCGATATATATATATATATATATATATATATATATATATATATATATATATATATATATATATATATATATATATATATATATATATATATATATATATATATATATTCCACAACCCTTATCATGAACTCCTCTCACAATTTGAAAAGTATACAAAAATATATACTGATGGAACAAAATACGAACAAAAGGCTGCTGCAGCCTTCGTAAGTGGAAACCACACAATCAAAGTTCGCTTTCCAAATGGTTCGTCAATTTTTTCAGCCAAAATTAGAGCAATAGACCTTGCTTTGCAATACATTGCAAGCTTGCGTATTTCAAATAGCATAATATTCTCCGACTCACTATCAGATCTTCATTCACTACATAACAGAGAACTGGAGAATCCATTATTGCAAACATTCTCCTTAAGCATATTGAGCTGAGTAACTCCCACAATATAGTATACTGTTGGTTACCCAGCCATGTAGGAATTAAAGGTAATGATAAAGCAGACCGTGCTGATAAAATGGCTCTATTACTAGAACCATCTAATTTTAAAGCACCATATTCTGATTTTAAACGTTGTATCAAAGACGTTCTGGTACAAAACTCTGAGCTTAGTGCCTCATGCAATATAGTATACTGATGGCTACCTAGCCATGTTGGTATTAGATGTAACGAAGAAGCAGAACGGGCTGCTAAGGTGGCTCTATCTTTAGAACCATCGGATTTTAAATTTTCATATTCTGATTTTAAACCTTGTATCAAAAGGTATCTACGTCAAAAGTGGCAGGTATCATGGGATGATGCAATCAATAACAAACTTTATGCCATCAAACCAATCTTGGGAGAATGGACTCCTTCCTACAGAACTATTCCTAGGGAGGAGGTTGTCATTGCATGAATCAGAATCAGTCATACATACATTACCCACTCACACATACTGAAAGGTGAAGATACACCAGAGTGCGTTCCTTGCAATGTACCATTTACTGTTAAACACTTTATGACCACGTGTTCCGACCTGCAACCTACGAGTGATAAATATTATAATGTACACGACATGCAGGAACTTTTCGATACTATTCAAATCACTAGTATTTTAGATTTCCTAAAGGCAGCAAATCTTTATTTTAAACTGTAACTGTATGATCTTACCAAAACTAATTTTTAACTAATGCAAATACCAACTATTATTTACATCGTTCATCAAGATACATCATTTACATTTCCCGTTGATCGGAAACCAATATCTTTAACTGTTACCAACATTTACCATTTTATATTTAACTACTATGGATTTTTTACTATATCGCTGGTCGATATTGAACATTTCTTTTTACAAATATGACTTACTCAATAGCGCTAAATAGCCTAAAGGTGCTGGTGCGCCGTTCAAATTAAATCAATCAATCATGTATCAAAGACTGTTTACGTCAGAAATGGCAGGCATCATGGAATGATGCCTTGAACAACAAACTTCATGCCATCAAGCCAACCTTAGGAGAATGGTCCACTTCCTACAGATCCGTCCGTAGAGAGGAGTTAGTCCTTGTAAGAATTCGACTCGGTCAGACTTATTGAACACACTCCCACATATTAAAAGGAGAAGACCCACCAGAGTGCATAGCTTGTAATGAACCATTCACCGTTAAGCATTTTATGCTGGAATGATTCGATCTTCAACCTACGCGTAATCATTACTACGTTGTGCAAGACATGACGGACCTGTTTGATACAGTTAACAAAACCAATATTATAGACTTCCTTAAGGAAGCAGACATTTATCATAAGTTATAGCTTTTATTTTATCACCTTGTTCAGTTTTGTGCTATATTTATGCAGTCGATAGATTTTAATTGCCAATCATATGTTTTCGTTATCATACTTTTGCACACCCCGTTGATCGAGAAACTTTTAATACTTTACCATCGTTCGCATTTTTATCGCTTTACCCTTAAACGTTTGGACTCCAATCGATGGTAGATAAAATTATTATACCAGTTTTAAATGTAAAAGGATATAAAATTATGTATGGCGCTATATAGCCTCACAGTGCTGATGCGCCGTAAAATAGCAATCAATCAGTCAATCAATCATATATATATATATATGTGTGTGTGCATATATATGTATGTATATATATATATATATATATATATATATATATATATATATATATATGTGTGTGTGTGCATATATATGTATGTATATATATATATATATATATATATATATATATATATATATATATATATATATATATATATATATATATATATATATATATATATTAACCGGTAGATTGATATTTTAGTAACTGACGAGGGAAAAGAGTGCTGACTTAAAGGGTGAATTTAGTTAGGATTGAGGATTTTCCAAAGAGATTAAAAAGAGAACTCCGTCATACACTCCAAATGGAGACGTTGCTGTTAGAGGCAATGTCTGGGAATGGTAAGTGTTTAGGATCTGTTCACAATCGTCTGCAGAACTGCCTATAACCGTAGTATGCAACTTAAATTTCGAAACAAAATTTTGATGATTAAGCGGTAAATTGTTTTTTTAGTAACTGAGGAGGGAAAAGAGTGTTGACTTAAAAGGTGAATTTAGTTAGGATTGAGGATTTTCCAAAGAGATGAAAAATGATTAATCGGTAAATTGTTATTTTAGTAACTGAGGAGGGAAAAGAGTGCTGACTTAAGAGGTGAATTTAGTTAGGATTGAGGATTTTCCGAAGAGATGAAAAAGAGAACTTCGTCATACACTCCAAATGGAGAAGTTGCTTTTAGAGATAAGGTCTGTCAATGGTAGATGTTTAGGATCTGTTCACATTCGTCTGCAGAACTGCCTACAACCGTAGTATACAACTTAATTTTCGAAAGAAAATATTGATGATTTTCTCATACAATTGGGGACACTCGCGACCGTATATAAGATACTCTAAGCCAAATGTGCATCGTAATAAACCTAGCCATGGATCAAGGGGGTGGCTGCGGTGAAATGAAGATACGTCTATATTATTATTATGTCACATCAGAAATATATCAGAAACTTTCTCCTGAGTCCACAAGGAAATCTGCAGAAACCCGCTCGCAGATGTACATCCTTTTCTCGTTTTGTTCCAGAAGTGGATGACGATTCCAAGGTTAAGCAAATTTACGAAACGATTCTCAGGGAATATTTCAAGGGCGTTAACCGTGTTTCTGGAAGACAGTTAGCAAATATCTTTAGATTAGATAGTTGCAGATTGGGAAATCTATATGTGCTATAACACTAAATATTTGGAGCATCTTCCAGGGATTCATCTTAAAAAGAACTCGCTCATGGGAATTATATCGATGGGAAGATTTATATGCTCATCCACACCTCGTCTGCAACTTTGAACTGGGTGGTTGCCTCCATCTTGTACAACATTGGGTGCAGCTGTCATTACCTTGTCGGCTAGACGTACATAAAACCAACTGATTACAGGGGTGAAGTTATACGGGTGCAGTAAACGAACAGCATGCACGAGTAGACATCATAGACTTCAAAAGATTGATGCCTTGTGTCTATTAGAATTGTCAGACGAAGGCATAATAGGTTATGACCATGTGTTGCCACTACACAATCCAAATAAATGCAGCACACAAATACCAGTGGGAGCTGTTTACACTAGGTACAAATAGCGCGGGATAAAGTGGACACCGATTGAAACCACATCGTCACCTGTACTTAGCCTGTTGCTTGTTGCTGCCAAGATGAGAACGTACAACAGGAAGGTAGCCCAATGTTGGAGCAGTTGAGGAATCATGCAAAGAATAGAGCAAAGATGAAACCTCAGGATGGTGAGATGAACTACAAAATTAGGATTATTTTATCGCCACACACTAATGGGATAACTAGAAATTTTTTCTCCTTAAGGAGAAGCGAATGACATTGGTGAAGAAAATGCATGAAAGTCTCTTTGGGAGAAATATACAAATTTACAAGATATGCGACCATATTGTCAAAGGATGAACATGGCATTAGATCTATGAGGACGATAAGCCGTTCATGGTTCTAACAACATATTACAAGCCATCCTGTGTCAATGAGTTAATCTAAACTTTAAGATAAAGTTTGCAAACAAGTAACATTAACTTGATATTAGAACATTAGTTTCCCCTTGTAAATGTTTGGTTCACTTGATCTATGTTATGCTTTCATTCAGATATCTAACCTTCTTTGCAACGTTGAATGTCGTGGAATGAGGTTGAAGATTTCGTTCTTTAAGGGTATCATTGAAAGTACAACATGCTTCATGACGTTAGGAAAAATCAATATTTTCGAATTATTGCGCTTTAGTGACATTTTGGATTGTATCATTATCTGCATATCATGATCCTTTTTAATTAGCAATTTCATTCAAAATAATGTATACGTTTGGATTTGTGATGAATTGGAATTTAATAAATAAGTGTAACTCAAAAGGGACAGATGTAAAAATATTCCATATACAAAAGAGTTCGTCGACTCGATTATGAAACATAATGAGACAATTTATTTGAAGTAGTGGTTGAATACGAATTCTTAACAGATTGATATTAAATTGTATTAAAATTATGTGTGTTATTTTTAGAGACGAGTGGTTTTGACATTTAGAAAATACGTACTGTATTCCTAAACACTATTTCACTCAAAGTGAATTCCTGATGACACTTCCTTTATTATATCAAGATGTCTTAGTTTCTGTACAGTTACTGAAAGCATGAACGTCTTCAAGACGTTTTCTCTACCAAATATTTATTTAATCTACGAAAGGCTTCGTTGATTGGGACATTTTTGTATTTAATACCAAGGCTTTGAATATTCCAAATATTACTGTTAAACAAACTGATTCAATCATCAAACCAGAAGATTAAGAAGCGTGACGCAAACACTTTCTGCAAATTATTCAACTTATTTTAGAAATTATTTCTGGACATTAACCATGAGCTCATTTTGGGCCACCTTCGCCTTGATGTTCTTTACGAGAAAATGTTAGTCCGGTAGAGGTAGCAAAACTGAAACTTTATCGATGACACTTGTATTAGCATTTATTGTATTATATTATTTTTATTGACAAGTCCTTCCAGATCAATGTGGATATTATAAAAAAAATGTGAACATTTGCATTCGTCTAAACCTCGCTGTTCCTTTTCGAATCCTAAATCGTTAGGTTCTAATTTTACTACAATCTTCTAGTGATATCCTGTGATACAATCACCTATCAAGTCCAATAGTTGATTACCTTTAATTTGGTATGCTAAAGCATAGTAAATATCCGAAAACATAGGATTTACGTCGTGAGAAAATAGGAAGCCCCTAAGAGCCGTTAATATATATTTTATTATGGCCTTAATGCTCATGTTAGGATTCGTATTTTCTTCAGGTTTCTGCCACCCCTTTATTCAATGCCAGGAAAAGTGATGACTTTGTATAAAATAATTCCTTTGTGCATGCAACTGGTGAAAGTGGGCTACATTAGCCTACATTGCATTTACGACAGTTACAATGTATTTCACAATCACCTAAATATTCATGACACTATGGCATGTAAAATAATAAAATTTGTTGGTTACGATTGTATTAAATTATCAATCCACTATACTTAGAAATATTTTAAGCTACGAGGAAAACGATACGTTTATGCAAATAACTTAATTACCTGAATTTTGTATGTGTTCTTTGTATGTATTCTTTTTCAGTCATCATTAGTACCACTGGATAAACAGGCCTCAGTGACCTATTGATATTTGTTTAAATCTATTGACAACAATTTATTGATTAATCTTCAAACAGAGGAAAAGTTAGTCTTTTTCAACAGCGTTTCATGTTTTCGTGTCTGCAAGGATTCAAGATTATGCAATAGAAAGGCTTGATAAACGTAAAGCTATGTATAATCCTTGTTATTCCATGCCCGTTTTCCAGCATGCTTCTTACACCCTCATTCACTAAAATCGCGTGGTTTATAATATATATTCAAACACCTCAGCTGAGTTCAACATGTTTATTTTCAATCACATTTATGACACACATTTAATCCTTTCATATTTTTCCATGCATACAATTTTGCCTACAAACAACAAATTTAAAATCCAAAATTAGTAAATTAATTGTTCGTTCAAAATAATGGACCTTTTTGCCAGGTTTATACATTTAAATGTCATACAATTGTTATCTCGACTGAAACGAAACCTACCACCGTCAATGTACTTAATAGGATTTTAAGATCAAAATTGAACGCTTACTAATGAACTGAATATATGGCTTCCAGTATATAATGTTTGTTTTGTCTATGCAACTGAATGTTTATGCTTGGACTTTGGAAATCCTGTATATTTCTCACAATAATTATATTGTATCCAGAGAACGTTGGTAACTTCCACGCCCCTATCAGACGTACGATATGTTGAGGAAACATTCAAATAAAATATTCATAAAAGCTATCTATTAGAACTGCTGTCCCAGATGCCCTATCCTATAATCCAGGTTAGATGTAAACCAGATTTCTGACAGGCTGTATTATCATAATTATGTAAAACTTAATATCATACAAGGCACCACCAGCTTTAATTTCTTAGCACGAAACAACAATCAGTGTCAACGTGAGGTACAATAATATCGTACCATTAATAACAAAAGTCGATCTGTTTCTCTAATTAGATTCCAATGCCAGGAATTTAGCACTCACGGGGCATGCATGTTTTTTCACTACTCTTGACGTCTTTATGGGATTATATTGTTATTCGTAACCAATGGTTGAATTATGTTCTATATTTGAGCAGATAGATAGATAGATAGATAGATAGATAGATAGATAGATAGATAGATAGATAGATAGATAGATAGATAGATAGATAGATAGATAGATAGATAGATAGATAGATAGATAGATAGATAGATAGATAGATAGATAGATAGATTGATACCTAATCCTCTTCATCGGAATCGCTATCTTTATCAGCATCACTTGTTATGGATGCTGATGACACTGTTGATGTTCCCTCCACATACAGATCATTGGAGAATCAGTTGCCTCCACTGCAGCTACCTCTACCTCTTCCTATTCATCAGAATCGCTATCATTATCAATATCAATTGTTACGGATGCTGAGGACACTGTTGCTGCTCCCTCAACAGACGGGCTCATCGGTGCAGCTGGTTCCTGCACTGCCTCTCCCTCTTCCTCTTAATCAGAATCATTATCTTTATCAACATTAATTGTTACGGATGCTGATGACACTGTTGATGCTCCCTCAACAGACGGGCTCATCGGTGCATCTGTTGCCTGCACTGCCTCTCCCTCTTCCTCTTAACCAGAATCGTTATCTTTATCAACATTAATTGTTACGGATGCTGATGTTACTGTTGATGCTCCCTCAACAGACGGGCTCATTGGTGCATCTGTAGCCTGAACTGACTCTACCTCTTCCTCTTCATCAGATTTTCCATTTTTATCAGCATCAATTGTTACAGATGCTGATGACACTGTTGATGCTCCCTCAACAGACGGGCTCATTGGTGCAGCTGTTACCTGCACTACCTCTACATCTTCATCAGAGTTGCTATGTCAGTTAGCATCAATTGTTACGGTTGGTAATGCCTCTGTTGATGCTCCTACAACAGAAGGGTTTTATGGTCCATCTGTTGGTTTTCTCGCTGCCATATGTCACTAAATTAGTTCCTTTGAACAAAGAAACAAAATAATCATGTCTTAAGTTATCAAATACATCAAACTATTAATTAGATATTCAAAGAATTTTAAGTTTAATTCATACTAAAGTTGACGACATGATATAACTGAGCATATTCAAGACAAAGAATATATATTATGTTGAAAATTTTCTATTTTCCATCGTCGTGTGTTTTCCAAATATATTTGTAAACTTATTGCTTACCAATCACTTACCAGCATCTGCTATGAACATCAAAGCTACAGGATTAGTCAACATCTTTGTCTGTGGAAGAAAATAATAAGAACAAAGTAAATTTACCAGAATGTGCTTTGTTTACAAGTATAATATATTAATTTTGTATGCAGTAATAACCTTAACATTGAAACTAACGTACTTAGCTAATGACATGTTGCCAATTCGTCTGAAATATAACATCACTAAAGTAAACATATATAATGCTACGATTTAAAGCGTTTTAAGTATTGAATGTAATGTCCAGGATCTAAAAAGCGAACCAGTTGAAAATTATTTCATAACATAGCGGTAAAATCTGGCAGAGAATTTTCAAAACAGTAAAGTGGCAAATTCCATGGTCCATTTGCATACTTAAAGAATTTGAATACTTATTTAAATGTTTTGAATATCGTCCGTTTAAAATCTTCCTATTATCTGCTGTGAAACAACACGGATGATATCTCTTATTTTCGTGAGTGCAAGTATTCTTAATGAGTAACAAAATAGTGTAGATGAAAACAATCTGAAATAGTGTAATAAACTGGCAACAGCTTTTCAAACCGAATGGTTTCATATAGTACCTTTGGGCAAAACAGGTTAGCAGAGTTTGCGGAAACCCAGTTCAGACATTGGAAAAGCAGAACAGGTTTAATAGAGGAAAACAGAAAATGAAGAGAGAAAATGCGAGCTGACGTAACTCAGTGAGAAGCTCCGATGAACGTGAAGCTAGTCAGGATGAGGATGCTCTACAGAGAACTAAAAGGGATCTCCGCTCTCGAGATGGGGAAGTTGCGTTTTGAGGCAAAGTTTGCGATTGGTACAAGTTGCAGCCTTGTTCAAAAGCGTCTGCAGGACTTAACAACTGTGGTGTACAACCTAAATTGTTGCGGTTTACCCAATGACGCGGACACGTTCATGCGACATAGAAGGGGTTTGTACATCGGCTGGAACCATTTGTGTGGTATAACACTCCATGCCTGGGGAATATTGCTATGGACTGTCCTAAAAATAATCTGGCTCACAGGAAATACATCGACAATAAGACCTTTTTCTGCAGATCAATATCGCGTCTGCATCCTTGAATGTATCCGCCTTGTCTACTAGAGGTACATGAAACCAGAGGACAACAGAAGTGAAGCTATATACGGGTACAGTAAAACAGCAGCCTGCAGGACTATTTGCCAGTAGCCACCATAGACCTCAGTTCTCTATATGTTATAGGAAAGATTTAAGCCGCATGTTTATCAGGATTGTCATACTGGGTTCAGGCTATACGTTGGCACTGCATCATACAGACATCTGCACACCAGTACCAGTGGGATCTGTATACACCAGGTCCAATGGACACCAATGGGAGATTCGACGACGCCTGTACATGTATTGTTGCCTGCCGAGCTGAGAAAGTGCAACAGGAATATAACTAAACGTTCGTGTAGTTGTGGAAGCATGCTGAGGACAAACGTAGATGAAAACTCAGGATGGCGAGGTAAACTTCGACTACGAAAACGGGATTGTTTTACCGCCACGCAAAGAAGATGCACTTCAGACAAGTTTTTGTGCTTAAGGAGAAGCGAGAGGAGGTGCACATGCATAAAATTCCTTTGGAAGACACATAGAAATTGACAACTGTATTGTCAAAGGATTAACATGTCTGTATATCTTGGGCGACGACAAGTCGTTTTGTCTTTCGTGTGACAAGTGCGAAATGATTGCAATGAAAAACGGATCACATGCTCATACTTCTGAAAACCGCACCACTCACCGATGAATCATTTCGACGAGTCGCAAATGACTTAATCGTCTGATAAAACCCGTTTCGGAAAACGGTAATTAACATTTGTGGGGCATTAATTTCTCTACACTTCAGCTGAAAGCTCTTGCATTTTACATTATCGACTCGGAATTGTCTGGGATGCTCTCCTTGGGAATTTGTCACGAGTCGAAGTGCCTGAAAATTTCAAAGGACATGAAATTTAAACTGGATTCCTAAGTTGCGAAATGTAAATAGTAAATGTACGAGTTCGCCGCTGTTGTACTTATATGTCCCAATTGCGGTATTTCCTTCATCTTTGCTAGAGAAGGTTCCTTATCTTAACACTATTTACACCTTGGCGGATCGAACAGATATTTATGTGCTTCCTTTTTGTGAATTTCATTAGAGATGGCGACAAGCAATCGCATCCAATCAAAATTAAGTTGTTCAAATTTGAACATTGTTTCTATATCATCGAGACAAGGATAACGTACAACTTTAATGAACTCAAATAATAAATTTTGAATTGGCTGTCCAAGTTTGTACAAACACCTTTCAATCTAATAAACATGTAATGATTTATCTCTAGTACATAGTCATTCTTTTGATGTTATACTCAGAAAGTATCATTTTGAAATTAACTCCACCATTTTGGGCGACATATAATGCACGTCTGAAACACGCTATTGATTATTTGGCTTTACATACTAATGGAGGCATGAAATCCAATAGATGTGTTAATTTCCATGTGTAAGATCATATTTTTAAATTTGACATCATTTAAGATTGGCAGTGCATACCCTTGTACCAGAACAAATCCTAAGTATATTAAAATGTGGATAACCTGCCCCAAAGACTATTAAGTGAAGTTTAACTTCTCATTAGATGGTTAAAACATTGAGTTATCTAAGGTCGTTATTCAAATATTTAAATATGTAAATAAAAAATGCAATCATTTCAAAGTATATAAAAATATCGTGATCAGATAAACGACGATAAATCTCATTCAGTTGTTAACGTCTGATTTAGCGTTGGTAAGTAGAAGTAGTTTGTGTCTGTGTGTGTGTAAGGTATAAAGATCGCTGAATATTGGGTTGATATTCCAATCATAAGACAAACATACAATAAACTTGCAACAGAGGAAAAGACATGTAATTAGAACAAAAGAACCATATTTGAACGCAGGTACCGTGAACTATGATATTGGTATATGTAATACAGACTGCCTGCTAAAATCAACAATCCCATTTAGATATGAAATCCCATTAACTAACGTGTACTTTACCTTAGATGATTCGATCCATTTTCCATTTCCAATGAACTATTCACTTTTAATCACTTTTATGTTGAAATGTTTTGACCGTCTACCTACTCGTAATCATTACTACAAAGTGCAAGACATTAGGGAGCTCTTTGATACAGTTAGCATTTCTTATATTATAGACTTCCTCAGGAAAGGAAGTATGTATTTATCATAAGTTATAGCTTTTATGTCATCACCTTGAACAATTATGTATGCTATATATATACCATCGCTATATTTTAATTACCTTTCATTTGTTTTCGTTGCAATATATCATTTGTAATCCACGTTGATCGGGACACTTTAATTTTTATCACCGTTACCATTTTATCGTTTTACCTAAAACTTTTTGGTTTCATATCGCTGGTCGATACAAAACTTTTTACCACTTTTAAATAATGAAAACTTTAACCTTTTTGTATGGCGCTAAATAGCCCCATTGTGCTGGTCCGCCGTAAAAAAAAAAAAAAAAAAACCAACCAACCATCCACACTTTCCAAAAATATTTAATATTCCGTTACTTTTTTCCTGAAAATTCTAAAATCTTCTTTTGGCATGAAACAGAAACTAAAAGAAGCATTAAACATGCATAATAGTTCTAAATTTATCCTAATTAATAAACAAAGTGTCAACATATTTAGAACATTCCTTTTATAGTCTTTTAATTAAAGATTTTTTCTCACAAAAAGTGTTTATATCTGCAAGAAACTTTTTGTATAAGTGACTTCGAGCACAAACACGTGCCAATTTATCTCCATGTAGACATAAACTTAATCAAAACCTTTAATCTCTTCGTGCTGATGTTAAGTTAGTCATTGTGGAACGTTACGTACTTAACGGCGCATTCGCATTTAAAACTCTTTTCGTAATTAGTCCAGCGACAAACTAATAGGAACCTGATTGTATCTGTGTTGCCCAACTCAACACATGTATTCAAAGAAAGACGCTTAGACGATAGATCATGCAGACCACACGTCCCAATGCCAAGAAAATAAGCAACTCTATGAGCTCCGGGCCTTACATGTAAGTCTTGGTTAATTTTTTTTCAAGAGTCTGTGGAGAATTAAGCAATATATTGCACATAAAAACACCTCTCTAGTAAATCAAAAGTTGAAAGCGGCGCGCCCACCGGCGTTGTAGTACCACTTTCCCATACACTTGCGTTTCGTTTTAGGGTTCATCTTAAAGGCCGGCAACATTTTCACACGTTCAACTAGCCCGCCTGTTACGTTTTGTGCAGTTTTATTGTAAAGTATTTACATATAATGCTTCGAAGTTTTATAAGACTGTTTTCAAGGTCTTTTTAATGTTTTCCTCTAATCTTTTGTCCTTTATAGGATGTTTTTGATCATAAAATGAGTGTTAAATGTACTTTTGTTGATGGGAGATTGAGTACTTAGTCAAATAATTTCCATATTAGCAAGTATTTAATTTTATTTTTGGTTGTTGTGTCTGAATTCAAGTCTTCTTCACATAACAACATTAAAATTTCAGCATTGTGACAGAATGATTATTTCACGTGTAGTGAATATATTGATGACCCATTTCATCCATCTGCTTAATTGGATGTCACCTTTGAAAGGTAACTTGGTTCCATTAAGTCAGCGCGCACTTTTAACGTATAATTACTACAATGATTTGAAAGCGATAACAGTGTCAATGATAAAATATTTTCTTCCAGCTTCAGCTAATAAAAGATTCGTCATATCACTTCCATCCAACCACGATATATTTTTGTCTTTTATGCTTTATTTTCTAACCCTATGTGGCTCTTGAACATATAATCTTCCTTGTTATTGAGATAACTCCTCCTCGTAAAATATTTACTGAGTATTATCCCCTTAAGTTGTCTAGTTCATGTACTACAAAGCTATTTAAACCATATTCGGTGATAAAAACAATATCTTCTTTGATATATCTACGTTAGAGTATATAAACTTAATATTTGCGTGAGATGGTCAACTCACTCAAGTTCTTTTTGTAAAAGTTCATTATATGATCAACAACAAATAGTATAAAATAAAACAAAAAACTAAACTATTGTAACATAAACATTAAAATGACGCGTCTGAGATCAGCCACTAGCGCTGGAATATATCTAGTCTTATGCAACGTACGTACATTTAAAACCTTGTGGCATAATGACAAACAAACAAAATATGAATAAGCGACCAATGTACTAATCAAGCATCCCACGCCATGTTGAATGGCCTGCAACACTGCTTCGTATGCTACACAAAATGACAGAAATTAAGACTAATAAATATCGTGTAGGGAGAAACGATGTGCACAAGTGATCCGACCGCTACAAAGTGTGTGAGGCACTTTTTTCTATATTATCTGCAAGAAAGGGACTTTAGGTAGTAGTGTCTGGATTATACTTTATGTAGAGTGGCCCTGTAAGGTCGGTAGCCAGAGCAGTGAAGGTTGATTATTAATACAAGTTACGCCACACTGGTTTGACTCATCAAAGGTTTATGTATCTAAAATGCTGGTGACCTGTAGCCTCATTTAGTTTTAGTAAACTATTATCAGCATCAATCTTACCAAACATGAACTAAAATCCATATGAATTTAGTATAACGTGAATGCATTAGATGCAAATTAAATATAAAATTACTCTTTGGTAATGCTGTAATGCATCATCTAAATAGTGAATAAATTGACCCAAACATCTTAGAAAAATGCTTACAAAAGAAAATATTTCACGAATGTCAATTTTAAAATGTCCTTTGTTTAAAGTATTTTGACATGTTTCAGGAACCAGAAGAGCGATTAAACAAAACTTCTAGCTGGCAAAGAACATGTATTTTCCATGTCCATGCAAGAGGCAAGAGACTTCTACTTGTTGTCCTTCCTATGAAACGTTTACAATGATTTCTTGTGTCACGTATTTATACAAGTGATTTTGATATTAAGAAGAAATAAACGACGACAAATTTTGAGACACCTAAAGAGAGAAGCTTTCATAACCAAACAAACCAAACAAATTGTGCAAGTTTAAATCAAGAAAAAACGTAAGCAATTAAGATAATGAATATAATCGTGGAATATGAGTAAAATACAGACAGATGTGTTATAAATATCGATGGATTGAGATTAATTTATATGATTTTATATTCGTCCGGAAGTGAATATGTATGATGCATGAAAATAAAAGTTGAAGAACATGATAGCTATGACTAAACAAACTTTTGCATTAATATTCAAACAATTCACGGGCCGCATCACATGCATAAATTAATTTCTTTATTATCTGTATATTACTCATATCAAACTGTAATAAATTACAAAACATATATGACCACGGAAAATTCGCTTCGAAAACGAAGTCAAAATGGAATATATATGGGAGCAAAAAAATTCTCATGGATGTGATGTAGCTACGATGATTGAATCAAACGCATGATCCAATCGTCAAGAGTATGAGGTAGTTTGCTTAGATGTTGTACACGGGAAGGCGTTTCGCAACTAACAAATAAATTATAAATAGGTTCACAACAAAACATGTTATAGATATAAACATACATAAATGTCGCGGGTGGTATGGCTGGATACAAAGCGACAACGATCGCAGGCTTGGACTCAACACTTTCCAGAAACTAATTCGCGGTTATTATTAGCTTCACAAATTTGAGATAACAGTAATCGAATGTTTCACATAAGCACACCTTTAAATGTTAACAGAAAAGGAATTCTAAGATTATTTGTGAGGTCTAAATAGCTCATTATAAATACGTAATGCCAAGATGTACGCCTAGATTATTTGGAATTCTAGAATTCCCTAGAACATAATCACTTAACTGATATCATTTATGACCAGTCTTTATGACATATAATTTAGAAATGAATTTTTAAATTATAGATTACGTTCTTTCATATTCATTATTTTTGCCTACTAAAGTTTGCTACCATCCTGCTTAACTCTATTTTATGGACCATGGTCATAAATAGAGAATAGACATCAGCACATGTCCCCAATTGACAATTCGTATCATTTTATGTGAGCTGGCCCTGAAGAGTAACTAAAGCTTACCTTCAACCAAGCTATTGCACAGTATTACGAATATCCCTTTGTGCAATTAGATTTTATCCCATATGCCATATAGATACCGTAGTAATTTTAGTAAAGTGCAGGTATTTATGGAAAAGACTTTCTGTTAATGATCCAAATAACTAATCTTGCTGTGATATCTTTATTTTACGCTAAATTGCCTGAAGCCAGAATCTAATCTAACATTAAATTAAAAAGTTTTAACACAACGTAAACCGTGAACATGTAAGTTTTTATTTTACATTTATTGAAACAATTGCTTGATATAAATATTGCATTTGTATAAGTAAGAGGAATATATATCTAGGAGAGACACAGGGACAATACCGTTAGGTCTCTGTTTCATCGACATATTCTTGAGTTAGATTATTCTACATGGAACATTGACGAAATTCCACTCTAGCGTGATTCTGGTATATATTTTTAAATGGTCCGATGTACATTTTCTCAATGGTCAGAGTGTATATTTTTCGGATATAGTTCTAAAGAATTCGTTTAATGGCTGCACATCAATATACCAATGTTTGCAAGCACTCAGAATTACTAAATGTTAAAGTATATCACGCACGCACACGCACGCACGCACACACACACACACACACACACACACACACACACACACATACATACATACATACATACATACATACATACATACATACATACATACATACATACATACATACATACATACATACATACATACATACATACATACATACATACATACATACATACATATGTTACGGAACAGATTTTTGGCCATTATATACTTTAATCCTCTATTACTTACTTTCAGTACACAAACCCTAGACACATATGCAATAAACTTGATTAAAAGCATGACAGAGTCAGACTTTTGTATGCATGCTAAACATATTTATTCAAGATGCAAGATTCAAATACATTACACAGCAATAAAGTGAATATTCAGCAGTCACCTAGATTTACGGAAACTCGTCAGAATGGTGAAGATGCAAACTCTGGCATCAACTCTGGCATTCAGGTATCCTTCTCACACGGTTGACCTTTATATTTGCTTACAATCACTGATTTACAGGGGAAAATATCGCCAACTTTCTTTATCTATTTGTGACTTGACTCCTACTCTGCTTATTATTACTTACTGGCTGTTAATAGTGGGGGTACTATTTAAAACGTTGTCTTTATTCATATAATACACAAGCTTAGGCAGACGCATATAAGTTCATCAGATCGATAGTTTCAGTCTAGGAAAGTGTGATATTTGAAGATAAATATATACATTCAATGATCACACATATTTATAAAATTGAATAGGTGTGATATGAGGAGATAACTATTTTCATCCAATAATCACACAATGTATACTTGTAAAAGCGTGGTATGTGAGGAGAAAGTAAGCTCATTCTATGACCACGCACCATTATTATTAGCAAACGTGTGGTACGTGAAGAGAAATTTAGACTCGTTCAATGACCACGCACGATTGATTAGAACGGGGCGATATGTGGTGAGAAAACGTCATCAATGAGCTCCCAAACGAAGTTATCTAACTGCAATGCAACCTGATGTCATGACAAACTCTTTACTTTTGTACAACTGGGAGTTGCATACAAATCTTCTGAAAGAACAGGAACTTGCTGTCACATAGATAAATATCTCATACTCATGAAAATGAATCTTAGATGCAATATTAGAAGTAAAAAGAAATTGTTATTTTAGAGAAAAAAAGAGATATTTAAGTTCTATGTTATATTCTGAAATTACACCATTAACTATGCATGTATTTTAAAATGATTTAACCAAGAAATTGTTAATGCATTCAAAGTAATTGCAAAATAAATATTAAATAAACTATATAACTAACTAAAATAAATTAAAGTAGACCCCGTGTCTAGCTATACTGACTCGAGCAATTGCATATTGCTGTACATAACCAACGAATATGGACTTTGGATGATGGTTTGTCACCGGCAATCTGGCGTTCTGTCTTTTGATTCAAAATTTCCCGGGTCTTAAATGCCGTATAGTTGGAATATTTCTTCGAAAACTTGAAAGTTTATACTGTTGGAAAAATGTTGAATGTTGGAGAAATTGGAATATTTTTGGAAAGTCCCAACTACTCTTGAGACTATTAATCTATACAAAAATAAGGATAATTTCCAGACTAAAAGATATATTTGTTAAAATTTACATAAAAATGAATACATTATTGATCCTGTATTCAAAATATACAGCCGAACGAAGATTTGGTAACTCGTATCGCCCTCCGTACTGTTATACAATACTAGATCTATCTTACCCATGCTAGGTGAAATGTAAATAGCAATGTCTGCGACCTACGAAAGGTACATGTGACGGGTCAAATGAAGACCAGTATTTTATATAAGGATCGAAGACATCTGTTGAATATCATCTCTGGTAATCGAATATAATCTCCACAAACACTCCAAGTCTATTAAACTTCTCTTTATCACGCCAAATTAGCATATGTATCCTATGTAATCGTCTATAGGTCAGGCGTGAATGTACACACTGTACCGTAATTAGTCGAGTACCAGCAACCAGTATGTTTATCGGTAATTATTTGTCTTCCTATAACAAAAACCCATTTGCTGATTAACCCCAAAATCAGTTGTTGTCATGAGTAATTCTGGTAGATGTCGTTTATTGTAGCGTTTCGCGAAGGTTCATCAATTACTGTAAAGACCATACATACATACATACATACATACATACATACATACATACATACATACATACATACATACATACATACATACATACATACATACATACATACATACATACATACATACATACATACATACATACATACATACATACATATGTTACAGAACGGATTTTTGGCCACTATACATATATTTATTCAAGATGCAAGATTCAAATATATTATTCAGCAATAAGGTGAATATTCAACAGTCGCCTAGATTAACGGAAACTCGTCACAATGGTGAAGATGCAAACTCTGGCATCAGATCTGGCAGACAGGTTTCCTTCTCACAGGGTTGACCTTTATATTTGCTTACAATCACTTATTTACAGGGAAAAATATCGCCAACTTTCTTTATCTATATGACTTGACCCATACTAAGCTTATTATTACTTACTGGCTGTGAATAGTGGGGGTACTATTTAAAACGTCGTCTTTATTGATATAATACATAAGCTTAGGCAGAAAACGACTTTTATTACTTAGGATTCGAGTAAATAATGTTGACTTGAATTAATCGAACTGCAGTTGATCAAGGGAGACAACTTGTCGTGTGACTGTCTCGACAGAAAAGAGTTATTTCCATTATAGCGACATCCGAACTTAGGAATACTTGAAGTTGGATGAGGGGGAAATGTTGCCCGACAAATGCATATAAGTTCATCAGATCGATAGTTTCAGTCTAGGAAAGTGTGGTATTTGAAGATAAATGTTTACATTCAATGATAAAACATACCTTTATAAATTGAATACGTGTGATATGAGGAGATAATTATTTTCATCCAATAGTCACACAACATATACTTGTAAAAGAGTGGTATGTGAAGAGAAAGTACCTTCATTCAAACTACGCACCATTACTATTACAAAGTGTTGTACGTAAAGAGAAATTTAAACTCATTAAATGACCAAGCACGATTGATACAAACGGGGCGAAATGTGGTGAGAAAACGTCGCCAATGACCAACCAAACGAAGTTTTTTAACTGCAATGTAACATTACTTCATGGAAAACTCTTTGCTTTTATACAACTGGGAGTTGCACACAAATCGTCTCAAAGAACAGGAAATAACTGTCACATAGATAAATATCTCAAACTCATGAAAACAAATCCTAGATTCATAAGAAGTATAAAATGTTATTTTAGAGAAAAAAGAGATATTTAAGTTCTATGTTATATTCTGAAATTACACCATTAACTACCATGTATTTTAAAATTATTTAACCAAGAAATTGTTAATGCATTAAAAGCAATTGCAAAATAAATATTATACAAATTATATAAATAACTTAAATAAATTAAAGTAGACGCCCATGTCTTGCTAGACTCCAGCAATTACATGCTGCTTTACATAACCAACGAATTTGGACTTTAGATGATCGTTTGTCTTCTTGCTTGCACACCGGCGTTCTGGATTCTGTTTCAAACTTTCCCGGGTCATTAAATAACGTATTGTTGGAAATTTGCTGGAAAACTGTTGAAAGTTTATACTGTTGGAAAAGTGTTGAATGTTGGAGAAATTGGAATATTGTTGAAAAATCCCAACTGCTCTTGAAACTATTAATCTATACAAAATTAAGGATTATTTCAAGACTAAAAGAAACATTTGTTGAAATTTACATAAAAATGAATATATTATTGTAACTTTATTCAAAATATATAGCCGAACGACGATTTGGTCACTCGTATCGCTCTCCGTACTGTTATACAATACTAGATCTATCTTACCCATGCTAGGTGAAATGTAAATAGCAATGTCTACGACCTACGAAAGGTACATGTGACGGGTCAAATGAAGACCAGTATTTTATATAAGTATCGAAGACATCTGTTGAATATCATCTCTGGTAATCGAATATAATCTCCACAAACACTCCAAGTTTATAAAACTTCTCTTTATCACGCCAAATTAGCATTTGTATCATTATATATATATATATATATATATATATATATATATATATATATATATATATATATATATATATATATATATATATACAGACTAAATTCTACTGCCCTCAACATGAATTCGTAAGTGAACAGTTACAAGTAATTTTTAAAGACACACAATTAATTACCACCACCTTCATTTATGTAAACTACCACACCTCTACGCCGATTACGTTCAAAGCACGTTAACATTACATTTTCACTAGTATGACCAAGATTGCTCTTCATTCTGTCTGCGGTGAATTGTCTTGGGTTATTATTCGAATATTGCCATAATATTATTGTGTCACAGCTAGCACAATGATTATTCTATAGTTGTTTTAGTGTTATAATAAATTCAGTATCTATATCAAAGTCGTGTTTGGTCACATTTCTTACAACCGCTATTTTTCTTTATTGTAATATGGTCGTTAGTGATTTCCTCAGTTATCACGTAATCTATAATAACCCAGTGCAGTCGAAATATTCTTCTGATACGAGATATTGCAAGACAGACTAAATTTGACGATTCAAGCGGATCATCTAAAAGCCAGATATTTGTACCAGAGATATTTACTCCCTGTGACGAGTAAGTCGTTACAGCGTATCCTAACGTCCATGGCGATTTATCCATATTCAATGTATTCTCAACAACATCAACAGCAACAAAAACAACATTGTTCAATACAAGATTTTCTGTTCCACATCCAGTAATTTCAACTTCAATATTCTGTCGTATAGTATCTGCTGGGCGATAACACAAAGGTACATAATTACAGTAATATTCTTTGTCAATAATCAATTTAGTATTTCTAACGACATCGTGTCCATCTCGTCCCATATAATATACTTAGGCATATATTTCGCCCATTCCCTCAGGTGTCCATTTATCTCCACACAATCTAAAGAAATTATCATACCTGCATGATTGAACCCTCGTTATTTTATTTATATGGCAAGTTTGTGTATCGGTGTCAAAACAATTATATATGAATGGTTGTTCAGGAATAATTTAATAGCACGAGTTGTTTTACCTGATTCACCATATCCATTAAGATTTACAGTTTTATGTCTAGCCACAGGATCATATACAGATGGTGAGATGACTTTGATACTTGATTAATATTTCTCTAATATATTTCCTTAATTTTAACGTCGGCAGATTCAGAATAATTATGTATATTTTCTTGCTTTATCCTACATGTCCCCCATTCACCATAACAAAGCAGCGATTTTAATAAATCCGTATATTTTTATGTATAGAAAATGAATCCGTTGCAGCTCTGAGAGCGGAACGAGGACATTTATTTATCATAGACAATAGAGTTATCGAGACATAGGAAAGCATCGAAGATCTTAAATGAGTAAATTGCGGTGAGTCGCCATCAAGATAGCTCACAATCGTACCTAGTTTGAT
This sequence comes from Potamilus streckersoni, assembly GCA_016746295.1. Taxonomy (NCBI): domain Eukaryota; kingdom Metazoa; phylum Mollusca; class Bivalvia; order Unionida; family Unionidae; genus Potamilus; species Potamilus streckersoni. The sequence goes on along the minus strand of JAEAOA010000854.1, from coordinate 329,338 downwards.
TCCATCTGATAAATAAGCATTACATCGGCTTACAAATGTTTTTCGTTGTATGAGCGATTATAAAATTTAGTTCAGCATCGTCCATAATCAATCTTGTACAGTGTCATTTATAATCATAAGAACTACCTTGAGTAAACTTACTGGTTATCTTTCTACCAAGATCTTTTGCTTGTTTTTCATCGTACTCGGCCATGCATTTACGCATATTCTTAGTGATTTCAATAATGTCATCATCATTAAGATCAGGAAAGTCGCTCCTGGCATCATCAATTTTAAATATATCTGGTTCCGGTAAACAAACTTGCTTCTGTTGATTATACAACATAATTGATTCATTTATGTGTAACTTTCCTAGCTCATGAACATCTTTAATAGATAACCTAGTATGTTTAACTGCTTCTACCCATGTATTTAATTTTTTACGTCGTAAATCCTTTAAGCCATTATCACGTATCGTATTTATGAAATGTTCTGTAAGCCGTTCAGCTACACAGTTTATTCTCGACTCTGATAATCTCGTCGGTTTGAGATCCGTAACGCTAGGCTTATCTTTCAGTGGATATATTGCATATACAACCGCAGTCACGAGATACGCATGATCATAATACTGTTATTCAATACCAGTCAGTATTCTTGTTTAGGCTTTGTTTTTTAATAAAGCAGTATTATTTCCCGACTGTATATGAACTGGATCGTGCTTATCACGAATAATCCAAGTATCGTCATCAGTCCTTACAATAAATTTTATTAAAATAAAATATTTTTGATTATCAAGGTGGTTAATACTTACTTTTCCTCGTCCGTCATTCATTATAGCATTAACAGGACCTCCGATCCTGAATGTTGATCACACATGAGCAGCACCATCGTTAGGAAATTATATGTGGCTTTTGTCTTCACTGATATGATTAGTTATATCCTCATTCTTTAAAGCTAGATCCTGCATCGAAACACCAAATTTATATTCTGGTTGTCTTGTAACCTGTTCGTCAATAAAATCATTAACTGATTCCTTTAGCTCTTCAAAGTTATAACCCGGAATTATAACTGTTGTAGTTGATCTTCTTTGATTCTATATTGTTTAAGAAATATTGTTGTAAATAAACGTTTATGACTTGCACGTTGAATTGGACCTTCTTTTTAACTATGTAAATATTAGAAAATATATATGTAGGTGCGTTTAATGTTTTTCTCTTATTTGTTTATTCTACGTATGATGCAATTTGATTTAGATATTATATTGTTTCATATTGTTTCAATTTTTAAATCATCTTCATAAATGGTGTTAATGCTGAAGAAAAGAATTCTTATATCGTTTAGCACGCCTTAATGTTCATATTTGATTGGTCTTGATTCATTTCTTCATTTCTTATTTATTGCCAATATTATAGTTGTACATTTCTTATCTTTAATGATGTCTATAAAAAGTATAGTGTGTATAAGCATCCGGACTCAAAATAAATGGATATGTTTTTCGATATTCTGGAAGGTTTATAAATTTTCTTTAAAATCAACGTTGAAATCAAATCGTTGTGGTTCTGGTGGACCTTGATAATCTGGTGCAACGTCTTGACATCCTAAAAATGATCTAATCAAACTTTGTTTAACATACACAGCATAATTAGGAGAATTTATTATTAACATTGATAATGTTGTCTCGTAAGCAGTGATTGGTATTTTTGATTCTTTTTCTGTAATGAATTGAATTCTTCGTTGGAATTCATCATTAATCTGTTCTATTTGATAACTCCCAGTTGGAATACTGACTACTTGTTAATCTGGCATTCTATCAGGATTTTTCTTATTTGCAAATACTAATGAATTTTTTGGCTGTAGTCCACCAAATGGTTCTGATTTAATATTAGGCTAGCTATAATAAACTCTTGACTGTGCTAATAATATTTCTTGTACTGGAATTGAGGGTGGAATGTTAACGCTAAACTAAGGATTGGTCGATATCATAGTAATTTTTGACTGAGTTGTATTAGTGAGGATGTGTTGTAATGATTCCCTCGACTTAATCAAGGACACAGATATTATTATATTGTTATTATTAAATTTCTCCATTTTTCGCCTTGGCTATGGTCAATAGAATATACAACAATTCTGAATACTTCATTGTAGGATTTCGTTATCGTTGCGAACTCTTCATCCAATATTTTACCATCACTAAGATGCGATGAAATATATGAAGCTAGTTTTGAATAGGCTGATATTGCTGTGTGTAATTTTATTTTATACTCAATTTCTCATTTGTACATGTAACTATTTCTTTGGCGATAATACTGGGAATACCTGCGATAGTCATTGTTATCATTGATAATAATAATCCGGCTTTAACAATAATAACAGAAACGGAGTAAACAACTATATCAATGACAACCGTACGTCCACAGTATTTTTTACTTTTATTGTATGATCGTCAATTATATTTTTTAGTTTGGTCAGACATTCACATACTTGATTATATATGTGACGTTGAACGTCGATAAGTGACTGTCACCAGCGACTTTGTCATTAACGTTTGATTAATTATATTTAGTGACCTTAAACAATCAATTGTGGTGTTTCAGCAACGAATTTCAGACACAACAAGTATGACGCTGCGGTTAATTTTTTTATCAATTGCTTCCAGCACAAATAAGTCGGTATCTTTATTTAACACTATAGATGCAACTCCAGAGAAAGCATCAGTTGTATGAAGCCAATTCAATGTTGTAGTATAAATGCTAAATTTTGCAGAGCTTGACACAGCAAGTCTATATACACCTGTACCCTTACTGTATGTTTGACAGTGTTATTTTGCGGTAAATATATTGATAAGCCTGAGTATTGTGTTAATATCAGCGAGTTTTATGTCAACAGTTATTGGATTTCCCAAAAATTTGTTAATGGATCTATTTAAATTTCTGCCAAAATTAAAAAAAACGTGCATATGTGCTTGTTAAAATTAATTTTCAGTATGGTCATCCCATCATTGATAATTGTTAGCAAGGCTGTTACAGAAATTTCCTTATTTTTCGTATCAGCATCAAAATCAGATTCTGATGTTCTGAGATTATTATTGCCATTATTATTCATGTTAATAATGTATACCACGGTTGAATAAAACGTACTTAGATTCTTGAACGTCAACATATTTCTTCGTTGCACCGACGGTATCTGCGGATGGGCTTCCAAGACCTGTAATTTTATTTCCATTTATAATAATGTCTTCCGTGGATGAATCACCAGACTTGTTGATATAATCGTTGACTGACTTGCTGAATATTGTATTTTACCCTGATAAGTAATAGTAAAGATATTATCAACAACTGCGTTAGGAATTCGCATGAGTACATCTGGCAGTTGTATATTACTCGTCTTTAATCGTCCTTCCATATCTGAAAGACAACGTCTTCAATTTGATCCACACTTGTAATATTTAATAAATCATCAATATTATTTCTGAGCTGATCAAGAGTTGCATATTTATATAAATCACATTGCTGCTGAGCTTTACCACGAGACGATCTTCCGTAGTTATCTACCATTATATTTATTAATAATATCTGTTTAAATGTGACAATCTGTATATTCGTGCACGATTTTATGAGGTGGTTGTGTTTATTTTGATACAGCATGAAGGACATGAAGTACTTCAGGACCACATATTGCAAATAATGCAACTGCTTTTGCAACAGCCGGAGCACCAGCAACTATTAATTCTGGTATAGATGCGAGATGTGAAAATATACCACCCGTCTTAACGATGTCCTTGGTAGCACCAGAATAAAGATTAAGTTTGACACTTTAATTGTTTATTTATGGCTTCCTTCAAGTGTATGAATTGACGCCCGGTCAACGCATATTTATTTCTACCGTTCATCTGTTCTTTCTTTAGCGATATTTTTATTTCACAGTTATTTATTATTTTTTTTTTGCTGATTGTAGACTTTTGATCTGACCAGGAGTAAGAGTAACACTAATATGATTATATGACACTATAATATTCATAAACGATCTAATTACGTGTTACATATGTTCTACTGTAGCATCAACGAACCTCATTCGTCCACCAACACCTTCAAGTAACATCATTTTATCGCTGAGTATAACAGCGATTGCTCTGCAATTAGCAATAACTCCTATTGTCACAAAAAGTATATCAACTACAGATTATATGGTTAAATCTAAGTGTTCGAGCGAAAAGCGAAAAGTAATAAATCGGATATAATAACGTAAAATCTAACTATGCTTTTTGCAAACCAGTATCAATGTTTTAATCACTCCCCATGAACGTCATAAGATAATAATATGCACGTGCTACATGATTTTGATTTTGAAAATACAATAATATATCAACGGATGATTCTTGTTGTCCATTTATCCTTAATAAAACCTCTGAAACACCAAGATTGTCAAATATCATAATACTATGATTCTGACCGTTAACTCGTACATCTTGTAATGCAAAACAATATATATCGCGTGCTGATAAATTTTTTTCCATGTGAATAAACCATTAATGTTACTATGGAAAATATCTGTGGTCATTGTCAACCATGATAACATTGTTTTGCCACCTTGACTCCTAATAGATTGTAACCGAGTTTCCTCAGATAATGATGGAGCAGTTGCCCGCATCAAATATGACAGTTTTGTAAGAATTACTATACCATCACCGACACCAGCGGATCTCCATTCTGCATCATCAACCGTAGCCTCTCGTACTAGTACAACATTATATTTGGCTAAAAAAATAACTTTTCTGCCATTTCTACAGAAACCAAAGATATATTATATATTGAAAAGCTCTCTCTCTCTCCCTTCTATTACCTTTTAATATTGCTCGACGTGATAGAAATCCTAAGATAACATTAATTATCATTTTTTGTACATACACATCGTCGTTTCTAGCAAAATTTCTTGGTCGTCCAATTTCATATTGTTGGTATTCTGGAGACTTAGAAGTATCTTTCACAAACATCATTGATGGACCAGCTGATCTTGATTAATCATCGCTGTATCTTGCAAAACCATGTATTGTTGTAGCAACGTCAACGTCTTTCTGAATTGATTCAATATTTTTCAGTCGATCAAATACGTAGCGCTATCAAACAATGCCATAATATCATTAATAATACCAACACTAACATTGGCATCTTTTTCGGTATTATCTGCTCTTAAAATCCCGCCCTCTACTTTAATAAATGTCTCAGCGGGTAGAAAATATTTATTTGTATCTTGAACGTGAAGTTTAATTCTTCCACACTGATTGGAATTTGTGTCATAAGAATAATATTGACAATCACGCACTACATAATCTTTGAGTACTGGTGCGTCCATGTCGAATGCGAGATCAGATACACGTTTGAACATCTTTATTATAATTATTATAGTCTAAAATGGAGACTACTTCCTGATATCAGACTAGGGTCATATTTTTTATTTTTCGATAATGATAAATCCGCCAACTCTGGTAGTCTTTGATTAGCAACCTGGTTTACTATTTTACTATATTTGCTGTCATTACTTCAATGCTATATAATTTTACTGATGGCTGAGGTTCTCGTCCTATTAATCCTGCTAGTCTATCTTTGACTGTCGAGAATGTTTTATTAGCATCATCATCAACAGCACCAACACCTTTTTCACGAACAATGTCAATAGCTTTCATTCTTAGTTCCTTTGCAATCGGAGATTGCTTTTGGTGCTATCCTTATAAATAGACCCTGAACTACATCATACTGTCCATCTCCATAGTTTGTTTTGCATACTGGTAATCGAGAATTTATTACCCTGACCATGGTTGGTCCATGATTTTATTATAGTCGTTATATTTAAATACTCAATCCAGTGACTCATTAACTATGGTAGTCATCGGCGATTTTATTAATGAGAGACCGATACACATTAATATCCATGATACCGCCTGTAAATAATCGTTTTGAATAGCAGCTACTTCATTAATGAATTCTGGGGAATTATTGCCAGCTCGTTTTTTAACAATGAGGGATTTTAGTTTTTCAACATCGACAAGGATATCGTTGGGACATGGAGTAATAAGACCACTTCAAGAAGGAGGTTTTAAAATTCCTTATTCTTTTAATTCTTTTCGTATTTTTCCTCTCTTTTCCTAATAATATCTCCACTATTCGTCTGTACTGATGGGAACGTCTTGCCGTTCTTCCTCCTCTTCCTTTTGTCTGGTTTCTATTGTTTTGGAGATTGTGACAATTGTTGTGATAGTGGTGGTAATAGTTGTGGAAATTGTTGGCGTAATACTTGTTGTGGTAGTGGTGGTAAAAGTGGTGATCGTTGCTGTTTAAATCATGGTTGTTTTCGTGGTTTTTGAGATTGTGGCAATATTTTTGGTGGTGATACTGATTGTGCAATATAGTTAAGTATCTTATTTGTATAATCAATATATTTTGGATCGTTATTCCGAGCTTGATTAACGTTTTAGTGTTTTCGATATATCCATTTGTACCAGGTATCCTCACTTACGGGATTATCAGCGAAGTCAGATTTTAAAAATTATTTTCGATCATAATAAAGTCTCGCAGCAATTGCATGTAATTTTAGATCTTCAATTTCTCTATTAAGATTAATAGTGTCTTCATTAAACTTATTAACCAAATCAACTCTGGCTCTTGCTTCTGATTTTTTTACTGGTTTAGGTATACGATCTTTTATATCACTTTATTCAGCACGAGTTCGAGCAATACTACCAAGTATTTTTTACATTGTTTGAGCAGCAGCTATTTCGGCTGGAAGTTCTTAAAGAACCTTTTAAGTTTTCTTGGTTCTATCTGCTATTTTTCCAATTGCTTTAGCGGTTTTATCTAACGTTGGACGAAAACCTTTTGTAGTTTCTGTGATGGTTTAAATAATTGTTTTGTATTCTCTTCAAATTCAACTTGAGATCTCTGACGTGATTGTAGTTGTTGTTTGATAAAATCACGAACAGGTAAATATTATTTTTTTTAATTTCCTCTAGTCGCTCTCGAGCTAATTTAGCTGAATGAGGTTCTCCAATATTCATTATTGATGATATTTATAATAGATGTTGAATTTAAATCATCAGAGAGGGTGAACGACAAAAAAATGAGTGACCCTGCAAGTAAACGAAATCGCAGAAATATTTGAAGAAATAAGAACGATGGGATAACAAAATTGAGCTAACCCAAACGATTAATTATCCGGTATCAACCGTATGGAAATATACTCGGCTAGAGTCTTTAGTTTAAAGTTATTGACCTTTTTTTTAGCCTTCGTTGGAACCTTTATTTTTAGAAGAAACAAAAATTTGCTCGAAACCACTTTGTAGGGTTCACCCTCCCTGCTGCTTTATAATAATTTTTGTACATGCAAAATAAATATTTAATAAGAATAAATAATGAAGCAATTAAATCTTCTCTACTGTGTATTGGTCTTTGACTCGATCCTTGTACTGCCTTTATAATGTATTCACGACATCAGTCAACAGTACTTATACTTTTAGATTGATTGTTTATCGAGACTTATATACCCCTTTGGTAGAATAGTTTCGTGGCTTAGCATGAAAATCATATTATATTGGTCCTATTGTGTAACAAAAAAGACTATATATCTTTCTCAGCACTCGTTGTTATCAGTAATGCTTTTCTGATCCTATACTGGAGACAACTTTATCGAATAAGTCATCAGATTTTGTTTTTCTTTTTATCTCTGTTAAACACTGTTTGTTAAATAGTTGATATGTAGAGAGCCATTAATCTTAAGTTACGATTGCATCTGATCCATGAATGAAAATCGAGAAAATCACAGCTTATGCATTTGACAGTTTCTGAACACTTAATTGTATTCCGCTTTTCTATAGAAAGCAACAATTTTCTAGTACTTTAAAATATCTTGTGTCCGATTTCACGAGATGACATAAGTTCATGTCTACTTCCGTTGCATGATCTTACTGAGAAGTGATAGCAAGGCCTCCCTTGTCTGTATACCAAGGCATTTAGTTTTGTCGCCATTTGTTACCATAGGTATCATTCATTCCTCCACAGTAATAAGAAAAATAATCTTAGTCAATGATCAGAAGGACAACTCGTTTAATCGATGCCAATATTTTTTTTAATCCTCGTTAAGAGTTTTCATGTATATAGTATTACTAAACCATTGCGTCTTAGCCATTATGTTTTTACAATATTCACAACACAAAGCATATTACATGTACATCTCAGAATATTTTATTTACTTTTCATCTACCCTACAATAGCAGAGCCATAATTATGGCATGTTTTACAGCAAACATAATCTCGTGAGTGTTGGTCATAGGTCGCACACTGTGCACGGTCGCAAGAGTCGTTCCGATCGCCGTATTCACAGCCTATGAGGATAATAATAATAATAATAATAATAATAATAATAATAATAATAATAATAATAATAATAATAATAATAATAATAATAATAATAATAATAATAAATAATCATCATCATCATCATCATTGTTATTATTATTATTATTATTATTATTATTATTATTATTATTATTATTATTATTATTAGTATTATTATTATTATTATATACATAAAAACAATCTCAGAACTGTAAAATAATGAAAAGGATAGGTAGAAATGTAACTAATATTAGCATATGCATTTCTTTGCATACACCAGAAAAAGAAACGACATAATTCCAACTTTTATCCATCAATATCTATAAACGTTCTTATTCCTTTATTAGCATTATTTGTTTGTAGGAATTGTAGGATACGGTTGCAATTGTTTTATTTGATAATGTATGAACAAACAAATATGTCTTTCCTATCTTCACAATATTTTTCGTATTTGTAAAGCTACGTCATAGACGCTCATGAATGTCTATTTTAGGCATCATGGGTACTAATGGTGACGTAGGTTACTATGCAAGTTATATCGCTGAAAATAAATAACCGTTTTGTTATGGCTCTTATACATAACAATTTCTTCTTTTCGCACGTAAACAAGGCTTTAAATAGATATGAAATATGTGTTGCTTCCTATATGAAACCTTTTGTCTATGAAAGAGTGAAGCGGTTAAACTTAATACAGATGCGCGCCAGACTTCTCATTCCCTAAGACGCTAGTAAACGTTTGCACACAGAATACAGTATACGATACTCATTCTTATTTGTCACCTTTTACGAATATATGGTCACAAACTAACAAACAAACAAAAGCGAAAACCAATCACCCGTTTAGAAAAATTAAACAAAAAAGACTTATTCCAATAGAATATTGAAGTGAACATAGAAGAACTTATGTATTGTGAATTGAATCCCAAATAGTCCTAAAAGTTATACATGTCCAAAATTTTAGAGTATTATACAAGACTTCCAGCAGTGTTCAGAATGAATTCTAATTTTGAATATGCTGACATACCAATAATTATGAATATACCAATATGCCAACAGTCGTTATGTATGACAATAATATCATCCCAAATGACCTAGAATAATGATTTAGTTCAAAAATCAAAAAACACTTTGTTTGTTTGTTTGTTTGTTGTTGGGCTTAACGCCATTTTTCAGCACACGATAGGCTATTCATGGCGGCCAGTATTAATGGTGGAGGAAGAAACCGGGAAATCACCGGAAAGAACCACCGACCCACGAGAAGCTACTGGCAAGCACTCTCACATATCTACATTAGCCGAATCCTAGACTCGAACACACGCAAACAGAGGTGAGATGGCAGTGATCCGTAACGGACAGCGCTTTAGACCACTCGGCCACTCGGGGCCCCAAAAACACTTTGTAATTCCGGAAAAAAATTTAAATAATTCCTCTCAAATTAAAACTCGACATAACAAAAACATTTTTTTAGCTCAAATATTCATGTTGAAATGAGTAATTACGGCATAATCAGCCTTAATGTAAAATCCTAAGACTCAAAGTGAGAACCACGATGATGGCCAAATTTTCATTTCCAGAAAATTCTAAGTTAGAAACACTCTTATATAGATTCCCAATTTTCCATTGTCTTAGTGGATATTTCCTTCAAACTGTAAGCAAACATTGTAGATAGAAAATTCTAAGATCCCAATCAATGCTGTATCCGGAAGTCAAACTTATCATGTTTATACAAAGTGACACAGGACATGTAGGTCGAACCATTACCCACAATTGTGGACAAAGGTCAATCGCACAATAACAATTAAATATGTAGAACATATAAACAAAAGCCAACAAAAGTACAAACTAAATACACACAATTACTCACTACAAATAGTATCCACTAATTCCTATGAAACAAACACAAAAAACATTTTTTCAAGAAATATACATATGCTTAAGCAACATTTGCTTATGTGGTCTATCACAAGACTAATGTCACAAATTTTACGCGTTATAACCATTAAAAAGGAGCTTTATCGTTTAAATACTATTACTGTAACTGCGAACAAGAAAGAAATATGCAACTTTTGCCAACTTGAGTTAACTGTTAAGCTTATTGTAATATGATTTCCATGTTATCAGAAGATGCAATATAACATTGCATCAGTGATCATGCAAATAAAACCATATTGTACGTATGCTTTATATACTTTCAAAGCTTAGGATTCTGTGCGAGTCATGTTTCATATATGTAGTGCCGAATAGGCGGAATGTTTATAAACATAGTGTCTACGTGTGCATTGCTATGTCCATCGATAACTGAAGATATGTAACTATGATTGTGTTCACACGATAGTTTTCTTCAGTTTGCATGACTTTTCCATTTATGACCAATATTAATTATCTATATGATGATTCGTTTATAAAGATATACTTTCTTTATTCCTCCTTCGTCTCTATCGTTTAGACGAATGCAATTTTAAGCAACGTATAATTGATTTGCTATATGTTTTCTTTACAAAATCCGTTTAATACGTATGCAGTTGTAATCCTGTTTGTCATATATACGAAGTACGTGGTTTTACCCTTTCATTAACGTATGTTAACAGATTAAATATATATACTATCTTGGTAGATGTATCGTCTCCTAGCCAGCTATGTTAACTCAGCTTTGCATTTTACCACTTCATCATGAGATAAATATAATATTGCTATATTTGTTCTTTCTGCTTAGATAAGAAAATTTTAATGAGCTTCTATAGATAGCTCAAGATTCTATACATTTTAGAAATCTTTATTCGTGTAATTTTTATTTACCTGGTATATTCGTTTTGTATGTAACTTTGCACTTTATGCAGCAGTTATCTGCATTATGTCCTGCGTAGCATTCCCGTGGCGTCAGAGTGGCGCACCAAGCAGCCTTATCTCCCCATCGGCAGTCTGAAAATAATTTTTTACATTTTGTAACATTACTATTACTATACTATTGATCTTCCTCTAGGCTTAAGATTATTACCTTTACTATAGGATTAAATGATCCTGGTTGGGTATTTATCGATGTGTAAATTTTACCTAATCACTCACAAAGTAAATAAAGTCCGAAGGACTTTATGTTAACTTTGTGTGTGACTAGGTAAAATTTACACATCGATAAATACCCAACCAGGATCATTTCATCCTTATAATTCCAATTTCGTCCTTTTTATCATCAGATTAACGTATTCTAGCAACAATGCATTCGAATTCAACTAACGCGCAGTTTCCTGTCATTCGCCGCTTCACATCGCTCCTTAATACATAACTTGTACTGTCACAGTTACGTTGATTCAGAAAATTCATACTTTGCATTTTAGGCAATGGCTATTCGTGGCTTCAATTTTAACAAACATTCTTGTTCAATTTTAGTCTTTCCCATCTGTTACGTCAGATGACCATGACCTTACATAATAACAAATGATAACAGATTGAACAAGTGTGCCAAATTAAATTTCCAATCAAACCTGAAATCATTATGGATTTATCAATGAACAATATGGATATATGAACAAGATGATGATATACTTTACTAAAATAAAGGTAACAATTAAATACATTGTATACAGGAATAACATTTTATGTCATTCTCACAACGTTAATACTTAACAAGGCCAGTTCAGTGATCGAATTAGTCATACAACGTAAGACCCAGTCCGCGTTTCCTCTGACCCTTGACACCCCATTTTTGATCTCTGGTTTTTTTATGTTGGGGTGTAGGGTCAGAGTCTATTCCCTATCAAAAACTTGGAATTTGCCGACACCATTTGGTGTCGGCATAGGGTACTCGCCAACTATAGGGCCTAGAAAACTTAAATGACCTTGCATTGACCCATAATTACATTAAATCGATAGAGAAATCATTTATCTTCTCAGAAATTACAAGCATAACACCGATTTTGTCTTTAATCAGTTGTCAGACGAGACGTAACTACAGTGTTGATGAATTTTGACTTCGTTCGCACCATTTTCATTGCTAGTCACATGACTAACTAAATCTCGCAGCCGATGTGCATAAACGTCATAGGTCAAATAGTCACGTGATAACAACAAAGTGCGTTAACATGTAGTTTCTGCGTGATCAGTCAGCCTCTTTCCAGGAAGATGCGACAGCGACATGTTTCGGGCTGCTGTTATCCCAATTAATATGTTGAATAATACGTGCTTTTTCTTGTAATTGTATACATTGCGTGACCTTCATTCAATATTTTCGAGTTTATGTCTTCTTTCTGCAATACTGGAATGGAAGGTTTTGTGCATAAACCTATATTGCAACATGGCAGGTAAAGACGAATACATGGAAGCTCTTGCCAATGAGATACTTGAAGAAAAGGAATAATATTTTAATATTAAAGAACTACAGTATGATGTAATAAAATCAGTTATCAATGAAGGTGACACATTTGCCGTCTTCCACAAGGGGTATGGGAAAATACGTCTTTTTTTTTGTTGTTATCACGTGACTATTTGACCTATAATGTTTATGCATATCGGCTACAAGATTTGGTTAGTCATGTGACTAGCAATGAAAATGGTGCGAACGAGGTCAAAATTCATCAACGCTGTAGTTACGTCGCGTCTGACAACGGAATAAAGACAAAATCGTGTTATGCTTGTAATTTTTGAGAAAATAAATGATTTCCCTATCGATTTAATGTAATTCTAGGTCAATGTAAGGTCATTTAAGTTTGCTAGGCCTGATAGTTGGCGAGTACCCTATGCCGACACCAAATGGTGTCTGCAAATTCCAAGTTTTTGATAGGGAATAGACTCTGACCCTACACCCCAACATAAAAAACCAAATATCTAAAATGGGGTGTCAAGGGTCAGAGGAAACTCGGACTACGTAAGACCCATCACCCCGATATTTATTATGAACAAAAACGTGCTACGTCTTATATGTTGAACCATGATCTCATGTAAAATGAAATGTGACTACTGGCACATTTACGTTTATTCATAAACTTCATATTTTACATCTTAGGCTATGGCTACCCTTAGTGTCAGCACATTTCTTTTTATATAAATAAATAACATTCTTGTTAGTTTTAGTCAATCCAATCTGCTACATCTGATGACAGTTACCTCACATAATTACAAAATGATAGGGATAGAACAAGTGTGCTAAATGAAATTTCCAAGCAAACCTTAAATCATTGTTGATTTTATCAATGAACAAGATGATGTTATCTGTTACCAAAATAAAGGTAATAATGAAATAAATTATATACAGGAATAACATTTTATATAATTTTCAAAAGCATTAGTACTAACAATACCAGTATAGTGTTGCAGTCCTACATTATTGCATATGTATGGAATGACTGAGGATAATTGCTTTGATTTGACCAGTTCACACGTTTACCATTTGTCAGCCAATTCAGGAGATCTTAGTGCTTCTTTACTGCATTGCATAAATAAGGCCTTTGCTGCTTTGTCACATTTCTGAAAGAATTTTTTTACATATTTCACTGGCAAGTGTTTGTGCCAGTTGCATGCATTCATTTGTCTGATGTTTCTTTAAGGTTCTCTTCAACAACACCTTGGTGGGTTGTTTTTGAAGTGTTTCATGATTTAGAGTAATGCACTCCATACCATATTCATCATTTTAAAATTTTAAGGAATTTGGGGTCAGTTGATGATGAACTTCTATACCTCTGGTCTCAAAATGAATAGCCAACATATACCATATTTTGAATTGAATGGCAACAGGGTCAAATGTTTGAAGATAGCCATTGACTTTAACTCATTATTTCAGTCAAATTACTTGTTAATGATGGGTTGGCTTTGAAAGACCTGATTTTACATTAACTTTCAGTTTTGCATTTAACATTGAATTAGCATTTTTGAATTATTTGTCTTTGATAGTGTCAGTATTTTTGATATTTTCCTTCAAGTATCTGTTTATGGCTGCATGAACATTTTTCAAGGAATTCTTGCGATATTCTTGTGCCTGTTCAGCTGTCACTTTTTATCCATGACAATAACAATTTAGTTTGGGTCTCAGCATAGAACGTCTTAAGTGACCTCTCAGCTTGTTTGGTCTAACTGTGTTTAAGTCAAGTTAATTTCAATCCAATAATTTCAATACACCAAGCTGAAAGTCAATAGAAAAATATTCATAGCAGCACACTTCTAACACTTGGCAAGACAATTTTGAAATACACATAAAGACAACTTGTTCTGTAATTTATACATATATTGTATACTTATGGTTGGGATTATATATGGTTACATGGTGACATTAGTAAATATATCCTTCATTATTAAAAGTTTTTCAAATTTATACTCCCCCTGCGCGTCCGGGGTTGTAGACTTGGCCCGCCGTGCCTCGCTACGTGTCGTAAAAGGCGACTAAGTAGAGGCAACCTGTTTGCCGTGGGTTGCGACCCGTAACGGAGGAGGAAAGGATCCTGGTAGTTGCAACACACTACTTTGGCCTCTGCTTCTCTTAAGACGGGTAGTTGAGATGGGCCCGGTCTCGACAATTCGGCTGGTCACGCCGAGCCCTAGGAAGTCTTAATTAACTCTCTCACCTCCTTTTACTTTATTCTTGTATCTCGCTTGATACCACCGTTGCCCCTATATTCTATTCCTATATCTTTCCCTTTCTTAAATCTTAGAAAACTTCCTAGAAGGCGGTGGCTTAACGGGTCAATCTGGGGGTAATTTTACTGACCTTCGAAATTGGCAACTTCAGGGTCAACCAAAGGTAATTATACCAACTGAGTATGGTGTTTGTGTATCCCTGGCACTTGAAAAGTGTCCCCTTGTTGGGCTCCTTGGTGGGTAAGGAGCACGGGTGCTGAATCTTTCAAACTGCCATCATGGAGAATTTAAAAAAAACTCCAAAACGTACCAAAACTGTGTCATCAGAGTCGGATGATGAACCATGTAGTGTGGAATCCTTTCCTCGCTTCATGGTCATCCATTCAAAAGACGAAGCTAAACAACTTGCCACATTGTCACCATTTATAGTCGAAAAGACTATACTTGGATTAGTCGGCAAGCCAAAAAGTGTGAAGAAGCTAAGATCAGGTGACCTACTTGTAGAGTATGAGCGCAAAGCTCAAACTGAAAATATACTGAAAATTAAATCCTTTCACGATATTCCAGTAACCTGCTCCGCCCACTCTACACTTAATACATCAAAAGGCATCATTCGTTGCCGTGACCTTGCTGGAGTCTGCGACAAGGACATCATCGAGGGCATCAAAACTGAGGCCAGGAAGCTTGTTCAAGCTAGATCAAACTTGTTCAAGCTAGATCATTCCCCGGCCCATCCTTCTCAACTGTAGTAAAGAGCAGCCAGAAAGCAACGAAAGACGCACAAACTCAAACAAACCCGCCTGAACCCCATGCTGACTCAAACATCCCACACTATAGACCGCAGAAAAACTCTACATCGACGCAAACAACATTCAACATCACCTCACCACCAAAATCACCAAATACCAAGAAAAGGCTTCAAACAAATAGGCAGAAAAAGGGTCTGATGACCCTATAAAAATACACAACAGGTTTGAAGACCTAGAGGACATGGATGCGGAGGAGTCTGCTTCATGTCCTCAGGGTAACTCCAGATTCAATAACAAAAGATACACCCCCGTACTTCCTCCAGATAAATAACCAAATTATTTGCCACTCGAAAGGTCTAATATTAAGCTGAAATGAAGAACACCATTTTACAATGGAATTGTAGAGGACTTAAAGGCAACTACCATGATATTCTTCTGCTTTTAGATGAACATGATCCTGCAGTACTATGTCTTCAGGGAACATTTTTGAAAAATACAGACAACATCACACTTAAAAACTACTCCCTGTTTAACCACTACTCTCAGAATGTTGACAGGGCCTCACGGGGAGTCTCTGTTATTGTGAACAATAGAGCCGTTTATAAGGTCATTCCTCTAAACACAAATTTACAAGCCATTGCTGTAAGCTTCACTCTTAAGCGAGTGATTACATTTTGTTCTATTTACTTACCACCAAACACTAACCTAGTCCCAAACGAATTAGATACCCTTGTGCAACAACTTCCTGCTCCATTTGTTTTACTCGGAGATTTTAATGCCCATATTATTCTATGGGGATCAAATCATATAAGTGATAGAGGTCACAAAATTGAAGACTTTATTTCTAGACACGATCTGTGTCTCTATAATACCAAAACACCTACATACCTACACCCAGGCACGGGTACATACACATGCATCGATTTGACAATTTGTTCTCCCTCGCTGCTTTTGGACTATGAATGGAAGGTCGCTGATGATCTCCACAGTAGCGATCACTTCCCAATCTCACTTGTAAATCTTAACTCTACAATTGATGAAGTAATTCCACAATGGAACTTAAAGAAGGCCGACTGGCTCAAGTTCGAAATACTCTGCAAAACTGAGCTGAATGAGGACACAGTTTTCAATGTTAGCGATCCCATTCAGCTTTTTACATCTATTCTAATAGAAATTGCAGAAGACTCTATTCCCAAGTCCTCTACCAACTGTAAAAGAATCTTAAAACCTTGGGTCACTAAGAAATGTACAGAAGCCATTAGACTACGTCGAAAAGCATTAAACAAATTTAATAATCATCCGACGCCCGAATACTTAACTATATATCGCATTGCCAGAGCCAAAGCTCGTCGCACAATCAGGGAAAGTAAACGAGCATATTGGAAGAAATATGTTTCTTCTTTAAACTCTCGTTCCTCTGTTCAGAAGGTTTGGGATACTGTACGCAAAATAAACGGAAAGAACAAACAAAACCCTTTCCGACAATTGCAACTAAACAATAACAACTTTAATTCAAAACGTGACATTGCAAATACTCTTGCTGACAATATCTCCAACAATTCATCATCATCTAATTATACCGAAGCCTTCCAAAAACTTAAAGCTCAAAAAGAAAAGTCACGTTTAAAATTCACATCCAACAACTCGGAAAGTTATAATCAGTTGTTCTCATTATCGGAGCTTAGGGAGGCTTTAGATAAGGCCCATGATACATGCACTGGGCCTGATGAAATACATTACCAGTTTTTGAAACACCTACCAGAATCATCATTAACAACTCTTTTGAAACTCTTCAATGATGTATGGATTATTGGTAATATACCCAAAAACTGGAAAGAAGCAACTGTAATACCAGTTCCCAAACCCGGTAAAGATAGCGAAGACCCGAACAGCTACCGACCAATTGCACTGACAAGCTGTGTGTGCAAAACAATGGAACGAATGATCAATTCTCGACTACTCTGGTACTTAGAAGCTAACAATTGAATATCTCCTTTCCAAAGTGGCTTTCGATATGGACGGAGTACTAATGATCATCTAGTTAGACTACAAACATTCATTCATGATACCTTTATCAAAAAAGAACATTTAGTAGCGGTATTTTTTGAATTAGAAAAGGCCTATGACACAACATGGAAGTACGGGATACTAAAAGACCTGCACGATCTGGGTCTCAAAGGCCGTCTGCCCTCATTTATCTCTAATTTTCTCTCTGACAGGGAATTCAAAGTTCGAGTGGGCTCTACCCTCTCCGATACACACCAGCAAGAGATGGGTGTGCCCCAGGGCAGTATTTTATCTGTGACGCTTTTTAACATCAAAATCAATAGTATCACCAAATGCTTAGCTCCCAGTGTTCACTGCTCATTATATGTTGACGATTTTTTAATTTGTTATCATTCAAAACACATGCATACAACTGAGAGGCAACTCCAGCAAAATATCAATAAGATTCAAAGTTGGGCCAGTAATAACGGTTTCAAATTTTCAAAATCAAAAACAGTATGCATGCATTTTTGTCAGTTGCGAAGACATCATGATAACCCTAAACTCACGCTGGATGGAACACTTATTCCAGTTGTTAAGGAAACAAAATTCTTGGGTGTTCTATTTGACAAAAAGCTGACATTCATATCACACATTAAGAATTTGAAAGCTAAATGCTTAAAAGCCTTAAATTTGATTAAAGTAATTGCTCACACTGATTGGGGTGCTGATAAAAAAGTACTCCTTAATTTGTATAGAACATTTATCCGTTCCATCTTAGACTATGGATGCATTGTTTATGGTTCAGCTAGGAAGTCTTATTTGAAAATGCTTGACCCAATTCATCATCAGTGAATAAGACTTGCTCTAGGAGCATTTAAGACATCTCCGTGTGAAAGCCTTCTCGCGGAAGCGAATGAACCACCTTTATCGCATCACAGAGAAATGCTTTCTGCACATTATGCTCTTAAGTTACGATCCAACCCTCTGAACCCTGCTTTTTCGGCCGTTTTTCATCCAAATTACAAAGCTTTATACGTAAATAAACCAAATGCTATACCTTCATTTGGTATTAGAATATCATCCTGCTTTGAAAAAATCAAATGTAATCTATCTTTAATCCAGAAAACATTTGTCTCGAAAACACCACCTTGGCTCATTAAGCAACCCCAAGTGAATTTTACGTTACACGATCGGAAAAAATCTGAGACAAACCCTATCCTATTCTTGAATTCTTATCATGATCTACTCAATGAATTTACACATTATGCTAGATTTTATACTGATAGATCAAAGGTTGCTGATAAGGCTGCTGCAGCCTTCGTCAGTGGCAAACACATAACCCAAGAGCGTTTGCCAAATGATGCATCCATATTTTCAGCGGAAATCAGAGCAATAGACCTTGCTCTGACATTTATCGAATCTAAACATATTCTAAATAGTATTTTCTTCTGTGACTCATTATCAGTGCTTCAGGCGCTACACAATATCAAACTAGATAATCCACTATTGGTGAATGTTTTGATCAAACACTCTGAGCTTAGTGCCTCATGCAATATAGTATACTGTTGGCTACCTAGCCATATTGGTATTAGAGGTAACGAAGAAGCAGACCGGGCTGCTAAGATGGCCCTATCTTTAGAACCATCGGATTTTAAATTACCATATTCTGATTTTAAACCTTGTATCAAAAAGTATCTACGTCAAAAGTGGCAGGTATCATGGGATGATGCAATCAATAACAAACTTCATGCCATCCAACCAATCTTGGGAGAATGGACTCCTTCCTACAGAACTATTCGTAGGGAGGAGGTTGTCATTGCAAGAATCAGAATCGGTCATACATACATTACCCACTCACACATACTAATAGGTGAAGATCCACCAGAGTGCGTTCCTTGCAATGTACCATTTACTATTAAACACTTTATGACCACGTGTTCCGACCAGCAACCTACGCGTGATAAATACTATAATGTACACGACATGCAGGAACTTTTTGATACTATTCAAATCACTAGTGTTTTAGATTTCCTAAAGGAAGTAAATCTTTATTTTAAACTGTAACTTGTTATGACCTTACCCAAACTAATTTTTAACTAATGCAAATACCAACTATTATTTACAACTTTTCATCAAGATACATCATTTACATTTCCCGTTGATCGCGAACCGACATTTGTAACTGTTGACAACATTTATCATTTTATATTTAACTACTATGTTTTTTTTTTTTACTATATCGCTGGTCGATTTTGAACCTTTCTTTTTTACATATATGACCTACTGTATGGCGCTAAATAGCCTAAAAGTGCTGGTGCGCCGTTAAAATTCAATCAATCAATCAATCAATCCAACTTATACAGAATATTTATTTCTTGAGAAGAATAATTGCAATGCAGAATGTTATGTAATTTCTTTTTCATTGAAATTAATGACTGCACATCCAAAATAATTTAACTTAGTATAACAATCACTTTTGTTTATTATAATATATATTTTTCAATGGTGTTAAGTCACATTTTGTAGATATCATGATAACATTTTTAATAAACTATATACTATGTTAATATATATGTTCAGGATCTACCCAACAAAGATATTTCATGTGAAAAATCTGATTGTCTTTTTCTTATATTTTCACCATTTAAAAATTTTATTGTCTTTGAATAATGGTCTCATAAATATTTTTCAATTTTTTTTTGCAAGTGGTTATATTCACACTATGCCATGAACACCCATACACGTTATGAAAATAAGCAAAAAAAATTAAAACAATTAAAAAATGTACCATTGAAAATGCCAGTGTCCCATTTAGTAGCATCAGGGTATTGAGTTATGTCAGTAGATTTTTAGTCCTCCTCAGATAATTTCTTGAATTTTAGTATATATATATATATATATATATATATATATATATATATATATATATATATATATATATATATATATATATATATATATATATATATCCTCCAGGGGCCTCAAAATTTACGGTCCAAGTTCCCACGCTATTTTTGTTCTCGTTGTGTGAGGCTAGGGTGATGTAGGTCATGGGGTGTGCATTGAGGGAATTTATCAATCTGTTGTTTTGTTTCATTTTCAGCGCTTTTAACATCCATCACAATATCATCAAATCCATGTCCAGCTGCTTCAATCGCTGCTATTAATTATTTTAGCTCCATTTGATCCATTTCATCTAATTTGATCCATGTAATTGTTCAACAAAATCCGCAGAAAATTGCAGTGAA
The DNA here is from genome assembly GCA_016746295.1 of Potamilus streckersoni. Classification (NCBI taxonomy): domain Eukaryota; kingdom Metazoa; phylum Mollusca; class Bivalvia; order Unionida; family Unionidae; genus Potamilus; species Potamilus streckersoni. The sequence goes on along the minus strand of JAEAOA010000854.1, from coordinate 308,428 downwards.
AAAAAAAATCACCGTAATCGGCCATTTTGCTCGACTATGAAGCAGACCAACCCTAAATTGTATAGTAAACTATGCGTTTCAATCAAAGGTAAATGTAATTGAGAAAAGTATAAAAAGGGTATTATTTATATTTATTTGCTTAATAAAAAAATTAAAAGATGAAACAAACGTTTCACAATGATGTGTCTGCATGTTTATTTATACTGTAAGCCAAAAGTAGTCCCAGAATTTATCGATGTGCAAAAAATTTATGAAGAGTCACACGTGACCGTTTACATCCAATCATATTGTAGAAAATATGTGACATTCATAAAAATTGGAATTATGGAACGTTTAAGTCTAGCCGTAAGACAATATAATTAGTTGCACGTCATGCGGACTAAGATTATATGTAATATTGCGCTGCTTCTAACCCACCTTTTAGAATACTGACTTCAACTTTTAATATGATTTTTTTTCAACACTCTGAATCTTCAAGAGTGTTTGATCAATGCTCTTTATTTCCGTATCAGTATACGAACAGCTGCTAATGAAACAACGTATGCTTAAATATAACAGCACTTTACCTGGGTAAGACGTTTCAAGGGCATGGCAGGTTTTACAGCACAGTTCAGCATTGTGTCCAGCATAACACCCTCCCCCTACCATTCCTGCACAACCACCTCTAGCAGTGTCACCATAAGGACATCCTGCAAAATTTATATGAAACTCAAGCCAATTAGTTATTAATTTTATTTGGCATTAGCATTTGTTATAGTAGCAGTAGTCGTAGTCGGTATAATATTAAGTATTCTTGGAAAGAATAAATGCTCCATACACAACCAAATTCTGAAAAAAAATAATTATGCGTGATTCATTTCTTCCACGCAACTAACTAGCAATTTTATAAATAATTTCATTTGTAAAGTATATTGCTCCCTTGTACCTTATAGAAACAGTTCGGTTTATCTTTGATACATGTCTTACACTAAGTAAACACAAATCATAATGAATTAGGAAAATATAAATATAAAGCCTGATTTTCAGAAGGAAAAAAGTATACTTAAATTTCTGTTTTCATCAGAGCGTGACAAAAATCGCAGCAAAAAAAAGCCATAAATATTTTGATAGTTTCAAATTACTAAATTAAAACTAAATCTGCCGAGGCTATACAGTTTGCAAAATATACATACAGAGCAGAATTTAAAACTAGGCAAACTCAATGCTACGTAAATTTGCATCAATATGCGTACATTAATTTGTTACTTTTTAGAAGTAATAGAAGAAGTATTTTGCCCTTAAGTTCGCTCTTGCCCGTCTCATGATCGCATTGTTTTAAAGCATGAATTAGTCTATATTATAAATTACATGTCTTTGATTAAAACAAATATTTAATTCTTAATGAGAAAAACAAATCAAAATACCAATGAAATAATTTAGTAACGTTATGTAAGATTCAGCTTTTCACCCAGTCTACAAAAAATCTTGATATAATCACTGCGTTTGGCATAGGACATAAAATATACAAAATGACACTCTAACAGAGCTCGCAGAACACAAGTATTGTTTTCTTTTAAGTACATTTAAAATACAATATGCGCAAAGGAATTGGACGGGGATATTTGAAGCTGTGGTACAAATATTAAAACTTTTGTATGATTCAATTTTTGTTTTAAATATGGCAGAGTTAGTAATGTAGGAAGTGTGGAAGGACGCTGGTTCTTGCAAAGTTCCATGTCCCATATTGTGTTTAAATATATTTAATATTAACAACCTATATCATCAAAACTAGATCTCAGAATGTCAACATAATCAAACTTTCAAATATACAAACCTACCTGGAATATTTGTAGCTATTTTTGCGCATGACGTGCAGCAAACCCTCCTATAATACCCGTTAGTACAATAGTGGGGAAGGTCACGAATGATGTCGGTACAAGTTCTACCTTGTTCTACGACCCCAATGGCATCACCATATAAACAGTCCTCTGCAATATTATAGACATTATTTCTGTCAGCAGCAAAACAAACATATTCTCTACCATGAAACGAATGCATATTTGCCTGAATATATATCCAATTTCTTTAAATAAGTTTATCTTTCCTCTGGTTAGACAAAATAACAGCTGGATATTAATAGGCCAGAACCTCTTAGTATCAGTTGCACGCACATAATGTAGTTAGGATTTCGGTAGGAATAATTAAATGACAACAAGAGAACAAAATCTCAGACGCCGATAACTAACATTTACCCCGTTTCTGTAATCATAAAAACTTTGTTATGTATTAGCAGCATATTTTAAGTGAATTTGATCCTTCCTAAACGTTATTCTGTCATGCCTTTCACTGCAGAATTAGACAATACCGATTACGAAAAATCAATGCAAACAGACATAGTTATTTTTTAACATCCCTTACCTGACAATCACAAAAGGACTTTCAAATTATGACTTGAAAACCTACAGATCATCCTTATTTAATAGCAACATGATGTTAAAGGAAAATAAAATGTATTCTGAACATCCTAGTGACTAATGTGCCAAAAATATTTTGCTTTATTAAACTTAGTGTCCTTTTGAGTCAAGCAACCAAAGTACTTACTTAAATTGGACATATGTGTTAATGCTAACAAAAATTATTAACAAATAATAATAGACAATAGTTAGAAAAGCATACGAACCTGGTACATTTGGAGCAGACGGTGATGCGACACACTGACCTTCAAAGCACCACTGAATTAAATGTGGGAAATAATAAACAAGATCTTTTACAAATCGTTTTGTACTACCATTTTGAAATTAGGTTCTGAAAGTTAGTATCAGTTATTAAATGGCTTTGCTTCGCTCACACAATTAGCTTTCAGACGACTTATAATTATAGTGAGACAGCCTGTTTAAGAAGTTACGACATTGACTAAAGCTTTCTAACGGAGAACATGTCCAGAAATCACAATATCAATGGTTTGTGGAGACTTAGCAATAGACAATATGACGGTCGCGTTCCATAATATTCTGTAGTGTATATAAATAAACTCAGACTCCTGTAATATGGACAACCTAACAACAAACTATAAACAGAATTATGAGACAAGTGGCCTTTGTATCAACTCTTATTTTACTCTGGGCAAAAAAATCCGATAAATTAGTGTGGCGGAAAGGCTGATATAGAATTATGAAAAGAGCTAGAAGAATGTATTTAATATTCTGATTATAAAGTAAATTAAAATTTCGACATTTTTATTTACCTTGTACCAAAATAATTAGGAAAACACAATCAGTAATTATCTAAAAATATACCAATTGATTTCACACGTTGACCTTCATACACAGACGTTATATGTAATTGGGACCAATGACTTAGGACTTCAATGACCTTGTGGCCGTTAAGATAAATTATATCGAACCAATGAATCTCGCCCGAATGAACAAGGCAACCTTTGTATTAAACCTCTGGTTTAATTGTAATAACAGAAGAACAGTACAGAAATGCCACAGCACCATGAACATTATTAAAATTTACACCGTTTAACTTAAGCAGGCAAATTATGTGTGTCGTGTGCTTAGTGGTAGTAGAGGACAGCGGTGCTGTACCGGAAAGTGTATGTACTGTTGGTAATATAGTACATGGCATCATAACGCGTGTGAGATGTCATCAGCAGGGACCTTTATACAAAATTTACTAGAAATTGAATCATAATTTAAATGGTTATGGTGGTGAAACTTATGGCATTACTCTAATACATGATGAGGTACATGAGGCAAGCTGAATTAGGTTCAAATGTAATTATAATTGCGATTACCTACGGTGTGTTTTGAAACTTCAGAACTGGTAGAATTCGGAGTATAACTTCGCTAAACGATTATGTATATCACTGGGAACAAACGACTTCATTTGATCTAATCGGCATATACAGAACATTCATTCGCTCGAAACTAGACTATGGTAGTATCGTCTATGGTTCAGCAAGGAAGTCTTATTTGAAGATGCTTGACCCAATCCATCATCAGGGAATAAGACTTGCCCTGGGAGCATATCAGACATCTCCGTGTGAAAGCCTCCTCGTTGAAGCGAACGAACCACCTTTAGCACAACGAAGAGAAATGCTTTCCGCTCAATACGCTCTCAAATTAAAATCAAACCCTCTGAACTCTGCTTTTTCGGCTGTTTTTGAACCCAAATATAAAACTTTATATGACAATAAACCAAATGTCATACCTACCTTTGGCATTAGAATGTTACCATTCCTTGATAGTACAAAAGTTGATATTTCGAAAATTCTGAACACGACCATTTCTGAAACACCTCCATGGCTACTTAAGCAACCAAGGGTACTTTTCACGCTACACGATGGAAAAAAATCGGAAACAAACCCGTCCATCTTCCTCAACTCTTACCATGAACTCCTCTCTCAGTTCAAAAATTATACAAGAATATATACTGATGGATCAAAAGATGAAGAAAAGGCTGCTGCAGTCTTCGTTAGTGAAAAATACATACAAACTGTTCGCTTGCCAAATGGTACGTCAATTTTTTCTGCTGAAATCAGAGCATTAGACCTTGCTTTGCAATACATTGCAAGCGAGCGTATTTTAAACAGCATTATCTTCTCCGATTCACTATCAGTACTTCAGTCGCTACATAACTGAAAAATGGAGAATCCATTATTAGCAAATATTCTCCTTAAGCATACTGAGCTGAGTACCTCCCACAATATAGTATACTGTTGGTTATCCAGCCATGTAGGAATTAAAGATAATGATAAAGCAGTCCGTGCTGCTAAAATGGCCTTATTACTAGAACCAACTGATTTTAAAGCACCATATACTGATTTTAAACGTTGTATCAAAGACTGTTTACACCAGAAATGGCAGGCATCATGGAATGATGCCGTGAATAACAAACTTCATGCCATCAAGCCAACCTTAGGAGAATGGACCCCTTCCTACAGATCCGTCCGTAGAGAGGAGGTAGTCATTGCAAGAATTCGACTCGGTCATACTCATTTAACACACTCCTACATATTAAAAGGAGAAGACCCACCAGAGTGCATAGCTTGTAATGAACCATTCACCGTTAAGCACTTTATGCTGGAATGCTTCGATCTTCAACCTACGCGTAATCATTTCTACGTTGTGCAAGACATGAGGGAGCTCTTTGATACAGTTAACATTACCAACAATATAGACTTCCTTAAGGAAGCAAATATCTATCATGAGTTATAGCTTTTGTTTTATCACCTTGTTCAGTTTTGTGTTATATTTATGCAGTCGTTAGATTTTAATTGCCAATCATATGTTTTCGTTATCATACTTTTGCACACCCCGTTGATCGGGAAACTTTTAATACTTTACCATCGTTCACATTTTTATCGCTTTACCTTTAACTGTTTGGACCCCAATCGCTGGTCGATAAAATTATTTTACCAGTTTTAAATGTAAAAGGATATAACCTAATGTTTGGCGCTAAATAGCCACATAGTGCTGGTGCGCCGTAAAAATAAAAACCAACCAACCAACTTCACTTGATCCGTTAGTATTTTTACTTAAAGTGGCGGAAAATAACGCCTTGTCCATGTGTTTTTCAATCTGCCGAGTAACACCTGTGTGTAACTTATTCGAATGTCTGTTTTACTAACTCAACATATTAAGCAAAATTTATTACGACACTTTTGAAATGTTGGAATTATGATACAATAGCATGTTCAAGAACATGTACTTAATACTGAATCAAATCAATCAAGGCTTGACTTTGCTAATTAGCTGTCCAAGAAACACAAAGGGTCTATGGTAGCTGGTAGCACTAACTTTGGTCACAACTTATGAAATTGTGCAGGATCTATATTATTTTGAATCACATGATTGTACATTTAGTAAAACAATTAAATACCTTTCCGTGTCCACACGGCGTGCCATCTGCTGCAATTATCCCTTCACATTGGTCTGCAGTTTT
>JAEAOA010000854.1:292500-297500 GCA_016746295.1 Potamilus streckersoni | reverse complement strand
TTACTCACTCGGCACACGTAGGATCCTGCTCCATAAGCCATTCTACACTGATCATCAGCACTGTATAGGTCTCCAAAAAATAATTTCGTGTATTCTGTCAACTGAGGATCTGGATGGTGGTTATTGATAACCGTCATACAATTGTTCATATTTCTAAAGAAACAACAGATATGAATTCATATAAATATATAATATGACTTTCAAATATACACAATACTCAAGACGTTTTCTAAATTACTATCAGTAAATGGGTATATATATATATATATATATATATATATATATATATATATATATATATATATATATATATATATATATATATATATATATATTTCTGAAAATCTTTATATAAGTTAACTTCTATTTAATTCAACATCACAAACCTACGTACGCAAGTAGAATAATAAAGTATTAATGTAACAATGGCAACAAGGGAAATTAGTCGATTTCCGATGGAGAAACGTGCGCAAAATTTATATACAAATAAAATTTACGGTATGTGACAAGTTGGAGGATGTTAGATGCAGCTTTTCAAATCGAATGATATACTTAATGCGTCCCCACTTAATTTATCTATGCTACATAGAATGCATCGGCGTTACAACGCTATGAATATTTAGAACAATTTTTCACAAATTTTATGCTGCTGCATTAATATATATATATATATATATATATATATATATATATATATATATATATATATATACATACATACATACATACATACATACATACATACATACATACATACATACATACATACATACATACATACATACATACATACATACATACATACATACATACATACATACATACATACATACATACATACGTGTGTGAATTTTCAATTATGACTATAACATCTTTATCCTCATAGTGATATATATTCTACTTGTTCTGAAATTTATTTTGTCTGAAATAACAAGTTAGTCTGACTTGGGTAGAATGCGAGACACACCTATTCAGTCGTCGTATATTTGATATAATATGCCCAGCAGAACATATAGAAAAGATCCATTCTCTCAGTGTTAGCGATTGGTTCACTTTTGGCGTCATCATGTAGTTGGATGCTGCTGTGCAGTTGTTGCCTTCCCCATCGTGTTCTGCTCCCAAGCTATATTAGCAAAAACATTTGCAAAATGTGTTATTAGCAAATGATCCCATTTTGAAAAATAATCCTTAGAATTCATCAACAGCAAGGCCCAATGATATTTGAATCTCTCTCTCTCTCTCTCTCTCTCTCTCTCTCTCTCTCTCTCTCTCTCTCTCTCTCTCTCTCTCTCTCTCTCTCTCTCTCTCTCTCTCTCTCTCTCTCTGACTTGTCTGCACTCTCCTCCACTCTTTAGTTTTTGATTTTAAAATTCAGAAAAATAAATTCTGAAAGTCTAACCTTTTTAAACCTTCACGTTTCAACTAACGAATAAGAACATTTTTTTACCTTGCATGATATACACACACACATATATATATATATATATATATATATATATATATATATATATATATATATATATATATATATATATATATATATATATATATATATATATATATATTTCTGATCGGCTAGATATAATTCCTTGGTGTATGCTATATCAATTTGGAATGTCTATTCACTTTCAAGCACACATTGCAGTTAATAAGGTTATCATTATACATTCTGAAGATTTACTTAATTCACGATGATCTCTTCAGTTACCATGCATCACAGGAGAAATATTTAAGCATTCGAACATTTTCGCGCCCCATGACCAATGACGGTTTTGAAGTAGCAGGATACAATTGAGCAATTTATAAAAGCGATAAGATGGCTAACTGACATGATAACTTCTTATGAAAACATTGCTAGCGTACTAAATAATATTCATGTAATGGCGCCTTCTGTATGTACTTAATCTAGTATAGCAAGTGTTAAGAGAAGCACTGCCTCTAAGTATGTAATGTGATGATGATATATACTGTATTTTTTGTTTTGATGTTCATTTTGTTTGGGAATGTCTCTGTGTAGATCTGCATGTTCGTATGAGTGTGTGTGCTGTTTCATATGCAGAACAATGTGTTCATTCAATATGAAATCAATCATACATCCACACTATGAATCTTCCAGAACGTTTTGATAACCTTCTGGTAAAAGTAGGTAGGATTAGTTTGTTCTCATGCTAATTTACCAGCCATTAAATTTTACAAACTTAAGTTGATTCAAAGCAAACAAACATTTTACAGAACAAACATTGTCGAAGCACATTGAGAGTAGTTTTTCCCAAGTCAACTTCGGATAAATGCTTTATTCATTGTACATTGTAGAGATGAAACAGAGAACCTGGTTCATTGCTGAATCATTTTAGGTAATAGTCCCTATGTACGACCGATATAGTCATAACGTAAGCAATATATTCAGTTTAAATGGATTTGTTATATGCACTCATTGTATCAAGGTTTTTTAAAGAATGATATTGTGTGTTTATTATGAATCATGTGAAATATATGACGTTATGACATATTTTGATATGACTATTGTCCATGTTAAGAGTAAAGGACTAATGCCACTAAAGAGTACAAACATATGCACCAATACACTCTTTCACTTGTACAATCCAACTGCAAAGCATACGATTATCTGACATACAATTAGCTCGACCGTGAAAATGTGCGACAATATCCTAGACCAATGTGTCACTACGCCATACGAATTTTGGAAAGATTTGCGATAGATTTTGACCGAGTTGAAAACGGCAAAATCTTACCTTTTGACAGGAAATAGTTAATGATATCTCTTTATCGTGAATATTTGAAAATTATGCAACAATATACATTAAAGTATTTAACTATTCTAACAATGGCGTTGCAAAGGAAAAGAAAGATATTATATCAGACGTTCACGTTTAACACCACCACCCTAACTCACATGATTATGTTTCAAATTTTTAATTCATTATCATAAAAATCTAACAATCATTCATATTTAAATCTCGGTGCTCATCCATCCAAACATTACGTCTCTTACGAAATAATATAAGTAGTACTTTATCTGACCAGTAGAAATCGTCATCAGTGACCCCGTCTTCACAAAAGGGTCAAGTAATGATAAATTTAATTATAAGCTAATTTTGATTCTGCCTAAAACTCGTCGACTTACATGTCATTATTTGTATCTCCCTTTAATCAATATAATAGTTGTGGTCCAAAATCCAGCAAGTGTTATAAAATGTCAATGCTTTCAAATGACTTGAAAAGACGTTACTAATTCTTCTTAATGAGAAATATATACCATCTTATCAGCGTGTTACTGTTTGTTTCTATAAAAGCATTTGACCCAGGCAGTCATACTATTATACAACAGAAATTAGGAATGTATGAATTTTCACATTTAACACTATCCTTTTAGCTCATTTTTAAATAGAAGATCTAAAACTCAAGATGGATATTCAAGATGGCCGCTATTGCTTAAGGCAGCTGTCCGGATTTTTTATCTTTCCATGATCTGTGTGCTTATTGTCTGTCTTAGTCTGCAAAAATGTGTTCAACATGTACTGGCTTTTCTATTCGAATGTGTTTCTTCATCTTATTGTATTGGAAGCGAGAAAAACAAATGACTTTTTCTCAGCTCTCTTGCTCCAATGTTAGAGCTGCCTTTGTTATCAAACAAGCCGCCTTCACCTGTTATTCGCCAGTCCACTCGTTTAAGCTATGATGGACCCTCATTAATTGCGTTAAATGACTACTCCTTGCCTCTCTAGACTACATTGTGCACTAGACTAAATGACATGGGACTGCATTCATCATTCTATAACTGAAAACGGAAGCGAGAAAAGAAGCGTTGTTTCAAAACTGGCAGACGTAGAACAAGAAGAAGAATTCCAGTTATCTCCCTTTCGCCCTTTCTGGCAGAAAAATTTAAAAATACGGCCGTTTATTTAGACCTAATTCAAATTCCAATTGAATCGCCAACCTTTGTGTTAACTATTGAGGAGATACCACTGCGCATTGAATTATTCAATGCCCAATCAGATGGACTATCGGAAAAGCACACAGAAATAGTTAATTTTATCAACGATTAGAACATCGACATCTCTTTCCTCACAGAAACATGGCTAAAATATCAGGCGACAAACCCAATTTCGCTGATTAAACACCATAAAGTCGTTCCCCCGCCACTCCCACGGACGTGGAATTGCTGTCATCACAAAAAACTCCGTAATATAATAATCTTAACAACACTACAACTTTCAATTTCGACCACCCATCATTTGAACTAGTCTAAACTACACTCACACTGAAACAAAGGTCAGTCCATTTTTTCGGCCTCTACCTCCCTCCTCTTAGTAGAAAAAACAAGCTGACAGTCTCTTTCTTTTTGGAGCTATTTCCGAATTTCCTGGATAATAGAAATTCGATAGGTGGCAACTTAATTATTCTTGGAGATTTCAACTTTCACTTTGACATTCTTGAATACCCTTTCACATCGAAATTCCTAGATTCCATTCACACTTTCAACCTCAAACAGACAGTAAGCCAACGTACAAATAAACATGGTTACATTTTAGATTGGATTCTTTACAGACCTGATGATAAAAGTCTTCTATCCTCCCTTTTGTCCCACGAACTTTCATCACATTGCCTCTGCATTATATGTCATTTTAACGTATAAGTCCTAAGTGCAGAGTAGCAATTCAGAAGTGTTGTCCGTGGTATAGCAGCTTTAGGGACCAGCTTCGTACTGCTAAGAGATAGGCTTTGGCTTTCTACCAGACTCGCTGTTCATATGCACACTTAAAATGCCGCTAAGGAGCATGTTACAAAACATAGTCCATTCATCTAAATTGGCCCACTACAGAACTAAGATTACGGAAAGTTTCAGCTGCAAAGCGCTATTTGAAATTTCTAACAAGCTACTGTCAAGAAACACAAGTACACCACTTCCAGCTACCTTCCCTCTAGTCGATCTTCCGGACCTGTTTGCGAATTTTTCCGTGACAAAGTACAAACCATCT